>PVIU01003366.1:0-147064 GCA_004026605.1 Ondatra zibethicus | reverse complement strand
TCAGAGCAATGGATTGAGCCCCCAAGGTGCAGGTGAAGAGCAGAAGGTGGGAGAAGATGAGTTAGGAAGTTAGGACCGTGAGGGGCTGGTCCACCTACTGAGACAGTGTGCCTGAACTAATGGGAGCGCACCAATCCAGCTGGACTGGGACTGAATGAGCATATGATCAAAACAGACTCTCTGAATGTGGCGGCGAAAGATGGCAGACGGAGAACCCATCAACAATGACACCAGGACCTATCTCTTCTGCATGTATTATCTTTTTGAGAACCGAGTCTTTTTGAATGCACTCCTTCCTATGCCGGGAGGGATGGGGGTGGGCCTTGGACTTCCAAGAGGGCAGGGCACCATGCCCTCTTTCAAGGAAGAAGGGGGAGGGAGGAGGGGTGGGGAGGTAGTGGGAGGAGACCGGGAGAAGGGGAAGAAAGGTAAAAATTTTATTTCTTTAATTATGTTTTTGAATGGAAAAAATAAAACAAAACAATGTATGGAAAAAAAAGAGAATATGTTGGAAGAGATATGGGAGGAGTTAGGAGGGAGGAAATGGAGAGGAACTGTATATGATCATGTTTCATTGTATACATGTGTGAAAGGTTGAAAGAATAAAAAGGGAAAATGTGTTAGGTGTTGACTTCAAAGCAACCAGTATGGGCTGCAATGCAGATGGAATGTTTCCCTAGGTAAATCCCAAGTCCGGATTTTGAGTGACCCTTATGGTTGTGATGAACACTAGTGACCAAGTAGGCAGGGAGTAAAAGGGAGTTGGTGGACACTAGAAGAGAAAGCAACTTTAACCATCGAAAAGGAGGTCATTAAAGTATGTTTGTGAAGGACTGTTTGTCATCCAGCCTAACCTATGACATTCCTGTTCTCTAAGCCAGGGGTTCTCAAGCCATGGGTTGACCCTTTGGGGTCAAACAAGTCTTTCACAGGGATTACATATCAGATATCCTGCATGTCAGATATTTACATTACTATTCATAGCAGTAGCAAAATTACAGTTATGATGCCACAACAAAAATAATTTTATGTCTGGGGGTCACCACAACATGAGGAACTGTGTTAAAGGCTCATGGCATTGGGGAGGTTGAGAACTGTTGCCCCAAGCCCTTGAAGCTCTCTGTATACAGCAGCAAGTACTGAGAAAGAAGCTGACCACATGTGAGGAGAGCATGGTCACAGCACTGCGGGAACATCCTAAGAAAGGGATCATGGGAAGACCAAGAAGATCGTGTAAGGACCAGGATCATGGGCCATGCCCAGACGAGGGCTCATTACTTCTGCTCTTACTTCACTGCCCATAATTTAGTCATGTGATAACCTTTATAACACTAAAAATATTGCTTTGGGTGTATACCCAGAAAAAGTGAGAAAATCTATATTAAAAGGAACACTAGCAGGCTTTGCTACAGTGAGTCATTTTGGTCTTTAGCAAACTTCACTGTTACATTTTTGGCAGGATGTTGGTTAATAATGCAGCATAAAGTCCTGTCTAATTGCACTACACTCAAAGCCCAGGTTGTCCATGTAACATCTACTCAGTTGTTTCAGTTGGGCTCTCTAAATGAATAGAATCATGTGTGTGTTTATGTTTATATATTATGTAATATATATAATCATTATTATACATAATTATATATATATGTAATCAGAGTTTATTAAGTTAGCATTAAAATAATGACAGCCACATCTGGGATGTTGAGGACTTAGTACACAGTCCTTAAGGCTGAGTGCCTCAACAGCCACAGCAGTCCCAGAAGAACTATCTCTCACTGGGGAGCGATGACCAGTAATTACTCAGTGCAGAAAGTGGGACCCTCAGCACTCCCAATCTGGCACCAGGAACCCAGGAAAGTCCTACAAAGTGACTGATCTCTATTCCACGATGGTAACTGGGAAACTGGTTCCACTGTCAGGGAAGGAACCAGCAGCAGCAGCTGAAGCAGCAAGAGAGAAAATCAACCCTTTGGCAAGGGGGAAGGCCAAGCAAGTAAAAAGCAAGATTAACTTTCTTCTGACATAGCCTTTTAATACGGCTGCTACCAGAGGTGCCATCCACAAGCCTAGCAGGCCTCCCACACCAATCAGAACAATTCTTCAGATGATGCTCCGTATTCAGGTGATTCTAGTTTGAGTCAAACTGACATTAAATCCAAGGATAATATTAATCTAAATATGTATCTTCTTTGTTTATGTGCAATGCATTATGATGAAATAAGGAAATATTACCAAAACAGAAATACCAACCAGAGAAGAGAAGGAGAGGTAAAGAGAGGCGACTGGTCTATGTGGAATCCTACATCTCTTGAGGGGCGTTGTTGAAGGCCTTCTACTACAGGTGTTGAGGAAAGGGACATCAGTTATCACAGTGGTGCTCCTCCTCCTGCTGCTCTTGTCCGGGGTCTCTTTTTTATTTTATTTATTTTCTTATCTTACCAACCACAGTTCCTCCTCCCACCCCTCCTCCTGCCCTTTCTTCCCCTGCCCACTCCCCACACCCACCCTCCATCTTCCCTTTCAAAAGGGTAAGGTCTTCCATGGGGAGTCAACAAAGCCTGGAACATTACGTTGAGGCAGGACCAAGTTCCTCCCCCATGGCAGGGGTCTCTTGTCTGTTTCCATGGTCCCTCTCTCCATCTCTGAATAGTTTTCCTTTGTCCAAGTTCTTCTGTGTTTATATCTCAAGTCAATATCATGCCCTTCTGATAAACTCCAAATTTTGTGCCAATATCCTGTAGCGCAAATATGATGTCACTGAGAAAATGTAGCATCATTTCATTCTGGATCAAAGTCTTTTTGATAGTAAAGTGCACTTGGCTATTACTGGATAGTGACCTGTTTCCTCAAGTAAGAGCCCAAAGTCCCAAAGTCAGCGTATCAGTGAGCTCAACTGAGTCCCACTTAAATATCCATTGCACAAACATGAGGAGAGTTAAGAATGTGCATTTTTATTTGCATGTTAAGTAAGAGAAAAAAAAGAACACTAGATGGCTGGAGATGTAGCTCCGTGGCAAAGCCCTTACCTAGCGCACTTGCCTATTATATGTGAGGCATACATTCAATTTCCAGTGCTGGGATGGAAAGAGGGATAGAAACAAACGTAAAGAACAAGGGAAAACAGCAAATGGGAAAAGGCTGTGGGCATGATGGTTTGGTTTGCCACTTTGAGGAGAGAATGCTATGGATTTCTGAAGTTGCCCTTGTTGGAGATGCCATAGGAGGCCCTGGAGCTAGTTTCTACGTTCTTCTCTAGCCCAAAGCCCTGTGACTCCTTGTCCCCTGAGTCACTTTGATACACGTTCATCTTCCCTTTCTTGGTCCCTTGAACTCTAGCCCAAAGGTCATGGTGTGGAACATGCACTAAGAAGTCTAAGGACATAGCTTTCTTCAGCCACAGTTGACAGAGGCACATTTGGGTTGGGGGAATGCCACTTAAAACAGCTCTAAGCTGTAGGGTGCATATTTTAGATTTCATTTCAGGCTCAAAAGCCACAAAAATTAACATCTAATACTTATTGAGTTCTGAACTGTACATAAGCTAGGTATGGCTGAATGGTTTTTGTGTATTAAATCATTTTATCCTCCCAAAGAGGTGGCCTTTAAGTAAGTGTGAAGACAATAAACAAGACATTGACAGGTCAATAACGCATAAATAGGTATAAGACAACGCCTGATTCAGGTCCCTAGTGAAGTCAGTTTAGGTTTACAGCAAGGTTCTTATAATGTCTTCAAGTACTCTATTATTTTGGAGGATTATGGCTCAATACTCATCAGATGAAGAACAGTGTCTGCAGACATGAAAGATGAAGATTCATAAAAGCTCCCAGGATAGTCATTTATCAACACACAGCTCCAGGGAGAATAAAGTAAGCAGATTTTCTTTAAAATTATAAAGTTTACAGATAAACTATAAAAGACTGATAATAAGCATTCTGTTCCTTAGCTATGATGTTAACCCTTTTTAGGATACACCTGAAGTTCTTAGTTCTACTGATTAAAGCTAAAGATAAATGTGATACTCTCTATAGTTCAATGGCTGATAGCTAAAAATCACAAATAACTTCAAATCACCAACTCTTAAGAAATACTTTAGAAACTAAACAGAAAAGAAAAATAACAACAAGGCACAAAAATCAAAGATTCACAGCTTCAAGTCCACGCCTTGCCACTTATAAGTTGATAGTCCATTATAGTCAGACTTCCTTTGAATTGCCAGTTCCCAAATGATGACATGGAGACTTTTTATTAATTATGAAAGCTTGGCCTTAGCTTAGATTTGTTCCCAAATGTCTCTTAAACCATAAAATAACCCATTTATATTAATCTACATTCTGTCCTATGGCTCATTACCTCTCCTTGGTACCATACATCCAACTTTCTCTGAGATGCCTGGCTGGCCAATCTCCCACTTCAGATTCTTTCCCAGAGTGCCTATCCCTCCCTGAAAGTCCAGCCTATCATCTTCTGCCTAGCTCTTGGCCATTCAGCTTATTATTAAACAAATCAGAAGGTGCCTGAGGCAGGTGAAGAAGGACAAAGATACATCTTGACAGAGTGTATGAAGAGATTATCCCAGCAGCCCATAGACACAGTATTCAGAAAGCCTCAGGTGAAGGATGTGTGGAACCACAGCCTTGATCCTCCTCTGAGAAAGATCTTAACGATCCACATGCTGAGATTTATTTCACAGATGGCTTTGAGTTGTCAGATGCATGAGATTTGGAGCTCTTGACCTAAGGGACTTTCCTCTTGGTGTGACTCACTTCCAAGAAACCATGGACACTCTGCTATAAAACTGTACTGGTTTGGATCTCATGAACTTGAACAATTCTGATGGACCGTTTGGACCATTCTGTTTCCAGAACTTCTCAGCCTTTTGGTCAAAGACACCAGGAAACAGTGTTTCCTTGCTCTGGCTTCTGTTCCTTCTCTATGTATTTCTCTGCCTGCCTCATCCTGTCCATAAGCATCAACCCTAAAGCTGCTCCCCAGTAAGCATCTTACAAGATAACTTGGTATCAGCTTCTGTCCTTGACTTTCTGAGCTTCATCATTCAATAAAACTAAGTCTCATACATTAGGTCAACCTTGGATGTACCTCTTCAGCCATCCTTTCCATACCTAGAAATGGAGATGCTGCAGATAAAAACTGTTCTCTGCTCCATAGAATCTGCCCAGTAGCCTGGCAGAAAAAGTACTTCCTGCAGAAATAGTATGAATCCAGAACTCAGAATATTTACCCTGACTAAAACATTAACTTTAAGGCTATCATATTTCTGTTCCACAATTTATATTACACATATCTCATGAGCAGAGACATCAGAAAACCCATGTGGAATTTATAGCTAAGTCAGGTCTTTTCAAAAACATAGAATTTCCTTCTGGAAAAGGAAAAAAGAATCAAGAATATTGACCTTTATAGAAGAAAAAAAGTTAAGAGTCCTGGAAGGTGTGTCCACAATAGCAAAACTAGAAATCAGTAGCAAGAGCAACAACAGAAATTGAAAGACATATGGGTATTGAATAAAACACTGTTGAATTATGAATCATTGAAAAATGCAAAAAGGACATTTTTTAAAATTTCAAGAGCTGAATGAAAATGAAAATGCCACATACCTAAACCTAGAAGACATAATGAAAGCATTCCTATGAAAATGTATAGTTATAAGAGCCTACATTGCAACCTAGAGACTTCAAATAAACAACAATTCACTTTAGGACCTTGGAAAACCAATAACAAGTCAAACTGAGAGTCAGCACATGTAAAAATAAATTTAGGGTAGGAATTAATGTAATAGAAATCAAAATATGTAAAGAATCAACAAAGAGTTGGTCTTTTAAAAGAAAAACAAAAGCCACAAGCTCTTATCCAAACTAGCCAAAGGAAAAGAAGGGGAGAAGATCTAAAATTGGTATAGGAATTCTTTCTGTTTGTATGTTGCTTTCATTGGTTAGTGAATAAAGAAACTGCTTTGGACCTGATAGGACAGAACTTAGGTAGGTGGAGAAGACAGAACTGAATTCTGGGAAGAAGAAAGCAAAGTCAGGGAGAAGCCATGGATCCTCTGCCTCAGACAGATGCCAGTTAGAATTTTGTCAGTAAGCCACAGCCACGTGGTGATACATAGATAAATAGAAATGAGCTAAATTAAGATATAAGAGTTAGCCTATAAGAAGTTAGAGCTAATTGGCCAGGCAGTGTTTAAATTAATACAGTTTTTGTGTGGTTATTTTGGGTGTAAACTAGCTGGGTGGCTGGGATGAACAAGCAGGACCTCTCCTTCCAACATAAATTTAATAAAATTAGAAGAGAAAAGGGGGACATTATAATAAAATTTAGATAATCATTAAAATATTTCTTTAAAATTTATATTCCAATAAATTGAAAATGAAAAAGAAATGGATGAAATTCTAGATATGTCGTCTAACAAAAATAAGCAAGAGGTTATGGGTAACTTAAATCACTGTGTAACAAGCAATGAGTTGTTGAAAGGGAAAAAACAGCAAAATTCTCCCAACTAATGAAAGTCCCACTCTGATATGTTCACTGCTTAATTTCATCAGGTTTTGAACTAACATTAATGCTCCTCAACTATTCATTAAGTGTGAAGGAGAGGCTACAAAATGCTGTGAAATAATCCTTCTGTACACTATAAATATGCATTACCCTCATTGGTTAATAAAGAGCTGATTGGCTGGTACCCAGGAAGGAAGTATAGGTGGGACAGCCAAATTGAGAATGCTGGGATAAAGAAAGGTTGAGTCAGAGGAGTCGTCAGTCAGATGGAAAACTAATTGGACATACAAAACGGGTTAATGGTAAAAGCCACGAACCTCAGGGCAGTACATAGGTTAGTAAAAATAGGTTAAATTGTAAGAGTTAGTTAGTAACAAGCCTGAGCTATCGGCCAAGCATTTATAAATATTCTTAAATTTCCATGTTGGTTATTTGAGAGCAGATGATGGCACAAGAAAACTATGCCTACAACAAAACTCTTTACAAATCCAGTAGTGTGAAAATTAGGTAAGAACAAAATCATAACAACAAAAAGAAAATTATAAGCCAATTTCCTTGGTGACCAGAGGTGAGAAAACTCTCAATAATATGCTTTCAAGCTGAATACAAGAACGTTCCAAGAATTTAAGATCATTCACCATAATCAAGTTGACTTCATTCCAAAGATGCAAGAATGGGTCAACATACTCAAATCAATAATATGCATCACATAAAAAGACTTAGGGACAGAAATCCTATGATCGTGTCAATAGATGCAGAAAAAGCTTTTTAAAAAATCCCTTCATGGTAAAAAGCTCTAAAAGCACTAGGAAACTGTGTGTCTCAATTACTTTTCCTCTCCCTGTGATAAAATACCCTGATAAAAGCAATTAAAGGAAAAAAAGGATTTATTTTGGTTCACAGTTTAAAGACACATCCTTCACAGCAAAAACACCCTGGTGACAGGAGCTTGCAGAGGCTGATGACTTTATGTGCACAGTCAGGAAGCCGAGAGCTATGACTGCTGAAGCTCGTTCCTAAGAATGGTACTTGTATGTATATGGTTTCAGGACTGAACACCTGCGGGGCTCTTCCCTGGGAACACTATTTCTCCCCTCAACATTCCTGCTTGCCTGTAGTTCTTTGTCTTGGGTTGGGGTTCCCTGAAGTTTCCCCTTCCATGTCAGCATGTCTACTGCTGTCATTCTTGTTTGGTTCTTGTTTGGGCAACCATTTTGTTGAGACTTAATGGGTGTAGCTTCCCTAACATTTATTTCTAGGAGACACGATGTCACTGAAGACCTCCTGTGTCTCTGTCTGTTACAATAGCTCCACCCCTTCTTCCAGGATGTCCTCCAGGGTTTGTCTTGTGGATACAACAGTTGGGGCTGGTCACCAAACCAACACTTGTTCTCTGAATTTTGTTCTGCTGTAGTTTTCTATAATGGGCTTCACCTACTGCGAAGGGAAGTTTCTCTGGAAAGGAATGAAGACTACATTTATCTGTGGGTAGAAGAACAAATAAATATTTAAAAGGTAGTTAGGAATTATGTTGATTTAGTAAAGAAGCAGTTGTAGGTTCTCCTCCAAAGTCCATAACCTCACTAACTTTGTGTAAACTGGCAAGGTTTCCTATATCAGGCATGACTTGCCCATCTTGTTGGGCTGTCCTTAAGTCTACTTAGAGAGTTGTTAGTTACTGTCAGTGTATGCATACCACTATTCCACCCTTAGGAACATTATATACTCCTCATTATTGGAGTTCATAGGCACCATAGCTGGGTAGGACTACTGGTTGCTTCCCTACCTTGGAAGCGTTCTTGGCACCTTTTAGTACCAGGAAAGGCAACCAGGGGCAACAAAAATAATCTATAATGTTTTAGGAGTCTTTTGGACTCCCCTGACCAACAACTCTATGCTTGATGCTTATAAAAGTCTTTTTCATTTAGAAGTAGCAATGTCAACTAAGATGGAAAATTTTCATTTAAACTATAAATGCATATATATGTATTATGTGTAATTCTAAGTAATTAGACAGTAACATGATTCCTTATGACTTCTTTGGCCATCCTTGTTATTTTATCATCCTCCCTCCTTCTCCTTCTATATCGGCCCCCCTCCCTAAATAAAGGTCCCTTCATTTTCCCATTTCCCTCCCCTTTCAAACCATTTGTACCCTCTCTATTGGCCCTCCCATGTGCTGCTGTCGTGTTCCCTTTTTGCTTGCCTGACTTATGTGGTTACTCTAAGCTATATACTCACACCTGAAGGTGTAGAGTTGGAAACCACAGATAAGAGTAAGCATGTGGCATTTGTCTTTCGAGGTTTGGATTATAAGACTCAATGATTACCTTTTCTGGTTCTATTACATTTAGCTGCAAAATTCATGATTCGATTTTCTTTACCAATGAATAGTATTTCACAGTATATCTGGAGAACATTCTTATTGTTTGTTCATCAGGATCTTCCCACTTCCTAGCTATTGTGACTAGAGCAGCCACGAATATGGATGAGCAAGTTATCTGTGGTGTAGGATGTCCAGTCCTATGACCATAGGGTAAGGAGCAGGATAGCTGAGTCATATAGTAGATTTGTTTTTAGCTTTTTGAGTGTTCTCCACATCTATTTCCAGAGTGGCCGAACCAAGAGGGAATGAGGGTTTCTGGCTTTTTAATATTCTTGATTGTCACCGTTCTAACTGGAGTACAATGAAATCTCAAAGTTGTTTGGATTTTCATTTCCCTAATTGCTTGGCATAATGACAAACATTTTTTGAGATAATTCTTAGCCACTTTATATCTTCTTTGGAGAACTCTCTGTCCAATTTTATAGCCCATGTTTTGAATGGGTCTATCAATCATGTTTGTCTTCTCAATGAACCAGATCATAAATTCATTGGTCCTTGGTTCTTTGTATTGCTTCCTTTGTTTCTATTCCATTAATTTCTAATCTGATTTGTATTATCTTTTGCCATCTACTGGATTTGGGTTTTGTTTGTTCTTCTTTTTCCAAATTTTTGAGTTGCAACATTAAGTCATTTATTTGGGCTCTTTTTGATTTTTTTTAATGTGGCATTTAAAGCTATAAATTATCATTGCAGAACTGCTCTTAATTCATCCCGGAGGTTTTGTTGTATTGTGTTTTCATTCTAATTTAGTTCTGGAATTTTTTGTTTCTTTCTTGATTTCCTCTTTGATCATGATTCGGTAATGGGTTGTTTAATCTCCATGAGTTTCGGTACTTATGAGAGATTTGTTTGCTGTTGAATGTAAGGTTTACCACATTATGGTTACATAGGCTATACACAGCAGTTTCTATTGTTCTGAAATTACGATTTGTTTTGTATTCCAGGATATGGTCTAACTTAGAGAAACTTCCATGGGGTACTGAGTAGAATATATATTCTTAGGTGTTTGGGTGGACTCTGTAGATATCTGTTAACGCCATCTGATATATGATGCCATTTAATTCTGAAGTTTTTCTGCTTAATTTTTGCTCAAACAGCATGCAAATGAGTGAAAGTGGGGTATTGAAATCACCTATTGTCTTAGGGTTTCTATTGCCATGAAGAGACACCATGACTACGGCAACTCTTAGAAAAGGAAAACATTTAATTGGGCAGCTTACAGTCCAGAGGTTTAGTCCATTATTATCATGGTGAGACATGGCAGCCTGCAGCCAGAAATGGTGCTGGAGAAAGAGCCAAGAATGCTACATCTTGATCCAAACTCAACGGGGAGTTGAATTGAGACACTGGGCATGGCTTGAGCATATATGAGACCTCAAAGCCTGCCCCACAGTGACACACTTCCTCCAACAAGACCACACCTACTCCAACAAAGCCTTATCTCCTAATAGTGCCACTCCCTATGAACTTATAGGGGCCAATTACATTCAACATACCACATTCCACTCACTGGCTTGTAACCATGTCATAATGTAAAATACATTTAGTCCAAACATGTGGCAGAAGCTGTCAAGTTCTGCTGCCCGCTGGAGTTGGAACATGGCCCCCTTGTTCAATTGCATTTTCCCCAGCTTCCTGTTTTCGATGGTTTCCTTCAGTGCCTGAGCTTGACTGATCTGGAACTTTCTCCGTGGACCAAGCAGACCCTAAGCTCAGAGACCTGCCAGCCTCTGCCTTCTGAGGGCTGAGATTAAAGGTGTGCACCACCACACAAGCTCTAAACTTTTCTTTAATTCCTTTCCACAAGCTAGAAACTTAGCGATGGGATCTTGCCCTGAGGTCTGTTTTGTTTTGTTTTGATTTTATAGGGATTGCAGTAAAGAGATTGCATGAATCTCAGAAGAGATTTTGAACTTTGGACTTTAAAGCATTGCTGAGACTGTGCTCTACTATGGGGACTTTTGAAGTCTGGGGCCAATTACATTCAACTTACCATACCTATAACAAGTGGGATGATGTTAATCTGTGTCTTTAATTCCAGCAACACACTTTTTAATCAAAACTGGCTGTACCAGAGTTTGATGCATTATGTTTAGGATAGTAATGTCTTCTTAATTTTTCCCTTGATTAGAATTAAGCCTCCTTCCTTGTTTTTTCTGGCTAGTTTTAGTTTTGAGCCTGTTTGGTCTGACTTCGTACAGACTACCATATTAGAATAGCAAAACTTCCTGGTCCCATTTAATTGGAATATTTTTTCCATCTCTTCTTATTGACAACAGGTAGGTAGATTTTATTTCTTGATCCATTCATACAGCCTAAAGCTTTTGACTGGAGAATTGAGGCCACTAAAATTTAAGTTCATCATTGCAAGGTACAGTGATTGTGGTCATTGTGGTGTGTGGTTGTTGTTTGTTTTCATTGGTACTTTGTTTTTTAACAATTATAACTTCATTTGTTTTCTTTCTATAGTCTCTTGGTTATACATATTCCTCCCATCAGCCTCAAATATGTTTCCTGTGATTTTTTTGAGGTTTGGGCTGCTGCGCATAATTGGACTTTGTTTGTTTGTTTGTTTTGGGTATTTGTATCATGCAAAGTTTTCCTTTCCCTTTCAAGTATAACAGATGGTTTTCTTGGATACAGTCATCTAGGTAGGCAGTTGTGGTCTCTTAGAAGTTGGCATATATTGCTCCAGGCTCTTCTGGCTTTCAAAGTTTCCATTGAGAAATCAGCTTTTAGCTTGATGAGTTTGCCTGTACGGTACCTTGGTTTTCCTCTTGAAGCTTTCACTACTCTTTCTTTGTATGTTTGGTGTTTCACCTGTGATGTGCATTGGGGAGTCATTTCTGCTCTTGTCTATTTGCTGTTTTGTATCTGTATAGTTATGCCATTCATTAATTTCTGGGATTTGTCTTCTGTGATCTGGTTGAAGATCTGCTCTATGCCGTTGACCTGGGATTTCTCCCTCATCCATGCTATAATCCGAAGGTTTGGTCTTTAGACAGGTCACCACATTTTCCGCATTCCCTTTCCTGTGTTTTACTTTTTAAAATTTTTCATTGTCTTTGCCTGTTTAGGCTATTTACTCTATTTATCTCCCAGTCCCTCTATTCTATCTTCTGCTTGATCCATTACATTTTCCCTTGGGTTATTAAGGTTTTCAGTTTCATCTTCATTTCAGTTCAATTTCTCCTCAATGTTTCTATATCTTCATTGAATTCTGTTTCCAGATCCTAGATTGTCTTTTATCTTTTCCATCAGCTTATGTTTGTATTTTCTTCAGCATCACTCAGCATCTATTATGTTTAAGTTCATTCTCTTTTAAGTTCATTGAGCTATTTCTCTTGTTTCTTCTTTAAGCTCCTTGAATTCTTTGATGAATATTATGGTTGTTATTTTAAATTTTATGTCCTGAAGTTTGTGTAGATAATTCTCAATGGAGATCATTTCTACCGGGACTAGAAGATTTGAGGATAGGAAACACTGCCTTGATCATTCATTCTGTTTATATTTATATCATGAGGTTCAGGCATATGAACTTCTTTTGTTAGTTCTGTGTCTTGGGACACAGCACTGTGAGACAGAGAACAGGATGTAGGAAATGGGTCTGAGGGCTAGATGTGGCTTAGGTGGAATGAAGTTAGGTGAACAGAATGGGCTAGACTAGAATGCAGCCTTGCATTCTGTTCCAATCCTGGAGTCTGGGGATAGATCTGGGGTATAGAAAGTATGGGTGGATTCACCTGGCTAAACCATGGCACAAGATATTGAAGACCTGGGTTGGCAGAGAGCTTAGATGTAGCACGAGAGGTCTGTAGGTTGTGGGCAGGCGACAGGGTCCTTGGCAGAGCCTTGAAATTGGGAGTTGTACAAGCAGAGATGGTCAGACTAAGTCAGGAATGGGATGTGGGATCCTGGCTACATCTGGGGATTGGGAGATGCATGGAAGGAAGGATCAGTGAGATTCACTAAAGTCTGGCATTAAGATGTATAGATCTGGCTGAGCAGAGAGGTTAGGTGTGGTGTGAGAGGGTTTCCAAAGCTTTTTTTCTTTTTAGTTGTTTTTATTTGTATTGGTTTTTAAATACAGAAGCACCATATTCTTACTCCCACCTTGTTTAACATTCTCTTATCTCAAAATATGTTATTTATGATATTTAAATTAACTTCTGCTATGTTTGCTTTGTCCAAGTTCCTGTTTATTAAACTTATTTCTTCAATAAATAAGTTATGCTTTGTGGCATGTTTCCTAGCCTCCCCCTTCCCCATGTGGATTTGGATGTTTCTTTTGTCAGTTTTTCTTTTAGTCTGAGAGTGTTTTGCTTCTTGATATTAAATAGTTTCTTGCCTATTAAGGAACTGCGCTCTCGCCCAGTGTTGGTGCACACCTTTAATACCAGTATTCCAGAGGCAGAGGCAGAGGCAGATGGATTTCTATAAGTTGAAGGCCACCCTGGTTCATTGAGCAAGTTGCAGGACAGCCAGGGATACACGGAGAAATCCTGTCTCAAACACTCCCCCCCCCAAAAAAAAAGGAAAATGAGCTCTCTGCCTTGCCATGGCTATTGTTTTCCTAGTGATTAACCGATTGTTTTGTTTAGACAGATGTGTAGAAGAAACATAATTATTACATAGTTAATTGAGGGAATTATTTCATTTTGGAAGTTTTGTAATATATAAACTTTCTGAAACACAAGATTATATTTTATAAAATGTATGGTTTTCTAAAATTTTAGTAGTCTATTTTTGCATTGATATCATTAGTCCATCTGGAATTAAATTTGGTGTAAAAATTAATTGAGGCAAATGTTCCACTTCATTTTTCCCAAATAGCTAGGCACATGTCTGAATATAATTTATTGAGAAATTCACTAGATTAAAATGTCATTGGTATCAATTAAGAATACATTTGCCTGAATATCTTAGAAACATTAACAAAGTTATTGAATCAACGATTTTGTACTATAATTAAGCACAGTGTCAAAGATTTAAAAGTTCCAAGCTGCCCTTTGCAATGTTAGGACCATCCCAGACTCTCAGCTTCTGAGCCTTATGTCTTTATGGGCTCATCAGCTCAGGGTAGATTAAAAAATGCTTGAGCCTTTCACATAAACTCCACACATTCAATGAGAAATAAAGCAACAAAGAGGAGAAAGAGCAGAAAATGGTGAGGAAAAGGAAAATGTGGTAGGACAGAGTGATGAGGATGGTTGCTCTGCCCTAAAGACACAATTAACAGATCCCCAGTAGGTAGGTACACACATTTTCTCAGTCAGATTGTGTAGTGGTTTGAGAGAAAATGGACTCCCAAAAGAGGTGTCACTATTTGGAAATGTGGCCTGGTCGAAACAGGGGTGGCATTGTTGGAGGAAGTGTGTCACTGTGGGGGTCAGCTCTGAGGTCTCCTATGCTCAAGCTTCCCTCAGTGTAACACTCAGACCTCTTCCTGTTGCCTGCAAGATATAGGACTCTCAGCTACCTCTCCAATACCATGTTTGCCTGTGTATTACCATGTTCCACCATGAAAATAATGGGCTGAACCTATGAACTGTAAGGAAGCTACCTCAATTAAATGTTTTTCTTATAGGAGTTGCCATAGTCATGGTGGCTCTTCACAGCAACAGAAACCTGAACTAAGGCAGACTGTTTCATGAACAGTATTTGTTATAAATAATGTAAGTTGGTAAATAAATAAAATTTAACATTTTAAATTTCAAGCATATTGTTGACCTGGTTAAAAAAAAATATCGGGCTTTGATTAGCAAAAAGAGAAATGAATGATGGATTTTAGGATATAGATCTCCTGGTTGGATAATGAATGTTATGTGTAGACCTGGTGGATGACCTTGTGTGCTTGACTGTACATGAATTATGCAGGGTATTCTATGAAACTGTTGAAGCATCCAGGAATTGATTATTTAAAGTAAATTTTCAAGTAAGGCAACAACTATTGAATCTCTGGAATACAAAACTCTGAACAGTAATTCAGGAAATAAGGGTACATATTATCTCAACAATAGGTTTGACTTCTATCATGGAAATCTAAACAGTGATGTCTTTTTGACTTAAGAAGAAAGGCCATTTCATATATAACCATTTAAGTTCCATCTTTTAGATCTCATTCATCTCCCTAGGATCCAGATTACAATATATCAAGAAACTAATAATGGGAATAATATCACAGACACTTTGGGATTAGATGTCATCACACCAATTAGGACAAATCTAAGCTCAGCTCTTTCCTACAATATTCCTGGCAAGTGATTGCTTGACTTACTCTTGAGCATACCCACACACAGGGAGCACACTGCTCCTCTTGACGACCTAGTCCAGTCTTGCATAGCTCTAATCAACTGCTGAGCCGTTCTTATGATAAGTTTAATGTCCATCTGCTTTGATTTATTTGTTCTTTCCACCTAAAGCCTATAGAATGCACCTCATTCCTCTTCTATGGAAGGAACAGACATCAGTTTTTGAACAGGGTTATCAATGACAATACTCTCTGTGTTAAATTGTCTTCAGGCCTGCTGATCATTTTTAAATGATACACTCTCATATTCTGGTGATATGTGGGATACCTTGAAGGTGCTTCACCCTGTTCATGTCCCTCTTAAAGCATGGTAGCATAAAAGATGAATGCCAGGTGGTGGGGGAAATATGTGAGAAATGAAGTTTCTGGATTGCACATAGGAATCATGGTACAGTGTGGGCATGTTTCCTTCCTTGTCCTCTCCTAAGCCTTTTTTTTGGCAGAAGACCTTGAGGGAAACTGTGCATTTGATCCTCTAACCTTCTTTAACTTTTTAAAATTTTTATTAGTTCTTTGAAACTTCATGTGACATATTTTAGCATGTTCACACTTTCCAAAATCCTCTCAGATCCAATCTCCCTTCCCTATCCATGTCCTATCCATGCCCCAGTTATGCTGCTTACATATCTTGATAATGTGTAGCCTTCTCCTGGAGTGCAGTCAGCTTGCCAAGGGATAGAGCTTTAGCAAACACATGCCCCCACCCACTATCTAAGCTGGAGAGGCAGGACCTAGTGTCCCGCCCCCTCTTTCAGGAGTCAAAGAGGAATTGTAAACTAAGTCACTGTCCCATGGTCCTGAATATCAAATAACTACTGGATGAAACCGCTTTCTGACACCTTATCTTAGTCGCAAGGAGAAGGTCTCTCAACTCTCTGGATTTTTTTTTTTTAATCTACAAGCTCTGTCAGTATTTTTTCCTTCCTATCTCCTCATTTCTGCTTCTCTGCCCTCATTCAGAGCACACTGATGGAAGTAGCCCGCCGCGTGGCTTTCCTTTTTGCCACTCTCTCTCTCTTTCTCAGGAAATGTGATTAAAGAACTTGGAGTGGGATGTTTTATGCACACATATTCAGACAGTCTCTTAGCAGTAAATGGCTGTCGCTTCTATTATCTGTCTGGCTCTGAGTTCTATTATCTGTTGTGAATTGGTGCAGGGCTCTGTAAAACCGTTTTTAGGCAGCCTCATTACTCCCTTCCACACATTCTGCTCCATCTGAGAGTGCTGCTGCTGTGATTGCTGGGTAATGTTTGCCATTAGACAGGGCACATAAAGGAATCAAGCTATGACTAATTCACTTGATGGCTGTGTGCCCCGTGTCACACTCATTAACACATCTCCACTCCGTTATTAAAAGGAATCACAGAGCAGACCTCACATCCAAGTTACAGGCTGCCTTTTTTTCTGAGTCACATTCTTATTGTTGACTTGCTCCAAGCACCCTCACCTTTGACCCCAGCCCTCAGCATTAAGACTGATCATGGCATCCCATCATAGGGAATGGGCTCCAACAAGCTAGCTCATGTACCAGGGTTAGATCCTGTTCCTACTGCCAGGAGTCCCTCAGATAGTTCAAGTTTCACAATTATTTCCCACATAAAGAGGACCTAGTTCAGTCCCATGGAGGCTCTGCAGCAGCTGGGATAGAGTTAAAGAACTGCCCGGAGCTTGGTTCAGCTGTCTCTGTAGATTTCTCCATCCTGATCTTGACCGCCCTTGCTCATATATTCCCTCCTCCCTCTCTTTGATTGTACTCCTTGTGCTTGGTTATGGATCTCTGCATCTGGTTCCACCAACTACTGGATCAAGGCTCTATGATGATAGTTGGGGTATTCACCAATCTGATTACAGGGTAATTTCTTTAAGGTTCTATTTTCTTCATATCGTTCGGCCATATTGTGTAGAGATGGAAGTCCAGAAATGTCAGTGAAAACATGTGAAAATGTATATATACAGACCCACTAAAGCCTTTTCTAGCTAGCCTATGGTCTTGATAGTAGGAGACAGGACACTTTCAATACTAATTTAAACCATCCACCTAAATGTCATAAAACAATGTATGCCCCTTTCTACCCTCACCTGGCTATAATAAGGTACCTCATGCCCCCTGCGTAATTAATATTTCACAAAGCCAACTTGGGGCTGGAATTTTAATGCCTCCATAGCTAGATAGTACCTTCCACAACTGCAGCATCAAACATTCATTGGAGGCTGGGCTTCCGTACCTGTTCAGTAGAAACGCTAGACTGCTTTTATTCTGTTCTGGAGTCAGATAACAAAAGATCTACTAGAGAGAACTATTGTCACTTCTCATGGTGCTAAGGACACTCTCATCCTCGCGACTGGCCAGTGGGACAGCTAAAATCAGTAACATGCCGCTCTCGCCTCATCAAACCAAACAGGTAGCAACAGAAAGTCCCACAAAGGGACTGGACTTCTCAGCTCATTCCTCGCCGGAAAGAAGAGCCCACCCATCCTCCTGTGTTTTGATGGAAGTCAACCTGGCAAGGAAGCAGTCACTCTCATCTTCCCACCAAAGTGTCTCAAAAAGAAGCTGGAATTAATTTCAGATACAGCTCCTCTTGCTCGACACCCTACGTGTCCAGAATGCAGTGATGAAGATGCTCATGCCCAAGTATCAAGAGATCTTAAACGGAAGGGAAAGAAGAGAATGGCAAAATGTCAGCGCCCATGTGGTAGCAATGCTAGAATAATCTGCTGGTGCTGTGAGGCAGCTGGCGTGAAAGTGCTTCAGAGAGCCATTGCCTCACGGGCAAGGGAGAAAAGGAACGAACTCCCACCGAGAAACATAAAACCAATCCAAGAGTTTATAAAAGTAAAACCACAAACCACTGGAAACCAAGAAGAAGCAACAATGCCACATCCACATGAGAGGAAAACATTCCATGGGTAGTGGACTGCTCATCAGAAATCAGAGGCCGGAAGAAAATGAGATGTTTTGAATGCTTACGGAAAACCATCAGTCTCAAATCCAATAGTCAATGAAAACTATCTTTCAGAATGATGCAGGAAAATTAAGAAATTTTTAAAAACCTATGGCTAAGGGAGTCACTAAAGAAATAATCTTCAAACATTTGAAGAGAAGGAAGTGCATAAGCTTAGGGAACTATATCTACATTAAATAGACTTTTCTGAGTACTCATACTATGTTGGTTGATAAAATATAAAATATTACAGCAGTGTCTGATGTAAACACAAATGAATGTAGGGTAAATATTTCTTAAAATTATAACACAAATTGTAATAGTGAATAAATACTAATGAAGCTATAGATAACATATTACTATATATTAAAGATATTAAACTATAATATAGCTTCTATTCATCACTTGAACTGGCAAAGTAATGGTACCAGTAAATAGCAACAAGTCACACATATATAATATCCAACTTATAACAACTGTATAAGGACTAAAGAAAATCGAAACAATTCCATACAGAGTTTAAGAACTCCATAGGACAGTAGGAATAAAAAAAATAACAGAATTAACTAAATCTAAAATCACAGACATAATTCTGAGAGGTTATCATATTAAATATAAATAATCTAATATATCAATTTTAAAAATGGAATCTGGACAGACAAAGAAAAAAGCAAAATATAACTATTCTCCCTGACTCTGAGACTTACGTTTTATGTTTACAGTAATCAAGACAATATAATGCTAGTAGAAGAAAAGACACATATCAATGAGTTAGCTAACTACAGAAACCAAAAAAGGCTCACAAATATACATAGGTGAAATCTTAACAAAAATGCCAGAGCGCTCAATAGAGGAAAGATAGTCTTTTCAAACAAGTGTTGGAATAGTTGGATATCCACAGGCAGAAAATGGACCACAACCTAATCTTCATGTCTTGTGTAAAAATCAACACTAAATGGATCAGGGACTTGAGGTGAACCTCAAAATTATAAAATCTGTTCAAATTATCATTAGTAAGCCTTGAATATCTTAGGACAGGCAACATTGTTTAGAATTGGCACTATCAACATTCTTTTTAAAAAGTTTTTTATTTATTCTTTTAACAATTTCAAATGAGTATAAATTGGTATTATACTTATGCCCTATTATCATCTCTTTGATTTTTGTGGGCTTGGGGTTTGATTTGTTTAAAACAAGGTGTCAAATGGGCCAGGATTTTCCAAAACTCACTCTGTAGGCAAAGATGCCCCTGAAATTCTGGTGTGCCCTCAGCTGCCAAGTCTGGAATTCAGACTCAGTTGATGCTGTGCTGGAGAATGAGCTGCAGCTTCATGAGCCCTGAGCAAGCACGTAACCAACTGGGCCACATTCCAGACCCCAAGCCTCTCTTATCCCCCCCCCACCACTAAAACCTTTCATCTTCCCATCAAGTCTCCCATCTACTTTCCTATATTTTGTGTTTTGTAGGTGTACATGCGCGTGCATATGTGTGTGCGTGTGTGCATGTGTGTGTTTGTGTGTGTGTGTGTGTGTGTATGACCCAGTGGATTTCATTAGGGTTGTTTGTATGAGCACGAGTGTTGGGTTACTTCCTAGGTCAATTTATCAGTGGCTCCATCACTGATAAAAAGATGATTCCCACTCCTCCAGGATTCAGTCATTGCCAGTGGCCCTTCAAGAAGAGGTAAGACTTCATGAGCTCCCTCTGCACCCATGATGGAACATTTACAGGGCCCATTTCATACAAGAAACCACGGATTCTGTGAGTTCACGGGTCTAATACTCCCACCATGTCCAGAATAGTATTTCACATTCCTCATTCCCCCTCCTCTGGCTCTTACATTGTTTCAGCTTCCCCCCCCATAATGTTTCCTGAGCCTCACAGAGGGTGACAGCATGTTCACACATTTCCCCATAACCCTTATGACCTTCCCAGCCATTGGCTTTTAAGCAGGTTTACAATACCGGGCATGAATTCACTCCTGTGGCGTGGACCTCAAATCTGGTCAGAAAATGGTTATGCCCATAATAATCATACTACTATTGCACCATTAAACACATCCTGGCAAGTTGCTATTGTAGCACACAGGGTCCACAGCGTTCTGTGCTCTGTGTGCTGTCTTTAGCAGTAGGGTCCTACCATCTGTTTGTGATTGGCAACAGAAAACAATGGCAATATCTTTCATTCCTTTAGGGGCCTCTGAAATTCCTAGACAGCATCGCACAGGGGAATACCCACATCTAGCATCGGAATTTTCATTTAATAATCAATGCTTTCTTGATGCAGAATTGTCTACCCATGCAAGGTCCCTCCACTTAAACCCTTATTTTTAAATTATATTTTAATTAGTTTACAATATAGTAGATTTCCATATGACTTTATCACGTATCCTTAATTTTGGTTAACCCCTCACCACTTCCCACCACTTCCCACTTCCTCGCTAAAACTTTTCATCCCAGTATTTCTCCCCCTCTACTTTTATGTTGCATGTATTCTGTTATCCACCCTCCTTCAAGACTCCCCCACCACCATCAGAGGCCCTTTCCAACTCCTTGGCCTCTATAGACATTCTAAGTTAAACACACTAGTTTAAAGCCTCAAAGCTAGGATCTTCTATGGGAAATATGGGATCTTGTCCATTTGGGCTTCGTTCAGCATATTTTCCAGTTCTATTCATTTTCCTGAAATTCTCATACGGTCACTTTTTTTTACAGATGAATAGAAGTTCATTGCAAGAATGGAGCAGATATGATCAAAGCAGATGTGGATATGGAAGTCTCTCTGTGGTGGAATAAAGAGTCTTTAGTGTGGACATCTAGCAATACAGTCACGGCATATGGTTGTTTTGTTTTTGCTTTCTGAGAGATTTCCATACTGATTTCCATCGTGGCTTCAGTGATTTATATTTACCAAACTGTAAATAAGAACTCATCTTTCCCCACATTCTAGTCAATGCTTGTTGTCATTTGTTTTCTTGATGACAGCCATTTTGACTAGGGTGACATGGACTCTCAAAGTAATTACAGTTTACACTTTCATGGTGGCTAAGAACATTGAATGCTTTTTAAAATACCAAATGGCTAGCCCTGAAAACATACAAACAAATATCATTATACAGACTGAGCCGATCGCATTTAGGAATATATGTGGGGGAGGGGAATGTATAAAACAACAAAAAATTTTTAAAAGATGCCATGAATTTGAGAGAGCAAAAAGGAATATGTGGGAGGGTTTAGAAAAATGGAAGGGAAGGGGAAATGATGTAATTATACACTCAAAACATAAAAGAAGTAAAATTGAATACTTATTAGTATATATTCTTCTGAGAGCTCTTTGTTCAGTTCCATAGCCTATTATTTTGATTGAGTTGTTTGGTTTCTTAAAGTTTAGGGTTATATTTAATTCTTTGTATATTCCAGATATTGGTTCTCTATCAACTGTACACCTGCCCGACAGTTTCTGCTACTCTATGCTACTCTTCATTCCATTGACAGTTTCTGACGCTGTACAGATGTTTTTTTAATTTTATGAAGCCTATTTCTCAATTGTTGGTCTCATTTCCTGAGCAATTGAAGCCTATTAAAGTAGCTACTGCTAATGTCTCCATCTTGAAGTACACTCCTACTTTCCCCTCTGTTTCTGCGCTTCAAGTTCTACATCAAGGTCCTTGATGCATTTGGAGCTCCATTTTGTGCAAGGTGAGAGGTAAGGATCTGCTTTCATTCTTCTACGTGTTGCCATCCATTTTGTCCAGAACCATTTGTTAAGCAAACTTTTCTCCAACTTTGTTTGGTGTTTGTTTTACAAAAATTAAGTGGCTGTAGCTGCATGGGTTTACATCTTGGTCATTTATTCTACTCCATTAGTCTATGTATCTGCAACATGCTCTTTTCATGACTGTGGCACTGAAGAGTAACTTGATATCAATTATAGTGACATCTCCAGCATTATTCTTTTTGCTCAAGCTTACCAAGATCTTTCGTGCCTCCAGAACAGTATTTCATATTTCTCATTCCCTTCCTCTGGTTCTTACATTGTTTCTGCTTCTCCCATAATGTTTTCTGAGCCTCACAGAGGGTGACAGAGATGTCCTGTTTAATTTGTGGAGGGTTTTTTTTTTTTTGGTCTATTCCTGTGAAGAAAAGTGTTGGAATTTTTATTTGCATTTCATTGAATCCATAAGTTGTTTTTGGTAGAATGGTCATATTCAGAATATTAAATCTTCCACTCCAGAATCATAAGAGGTCTTTTCATCTTCTACTGTCATCATCAATTTATTTCTTCAGTGTACTAAATTTTTTATTATAGAAGTCATTTACATCTTTGGTTAAGTTTCTTCCCCCATGTATTTTTCAGGCTATTGTGACTGGAATTGTTTGGAATTGTTTCACTGATTTCTTTTTCTGGTGTATTTGTTCATTGTATACAGAAAAACTACTACTTTTGCATGTTAATTTTGTATCCTGCAACTTTGGCAAAATGTGTTTGAGTTCTAAGAGTTTGCTGTGGACTTCTTAGGATTCACTATGCATAGAATCATATTATCTTCAAATAAGGAACTTTTAGTCCCCTTTCATTTCCGTATCGCCTAAGAGTGCTAACTAGGGCTTTAAGTACTGTAGAGAGTAAGAATGGAGGCCATACCTTATTTTATCAAGAATGTTTTGACTTTTTCCCCATGTAATATAATATTGGCTGGAAGTTTTTCATATGAAGCCTTTATTATGTTGAGATTTGTCCCTTCTGTCCCAAATTTCCTCAGACTTTTTATTGTGAATAGGTGTGGATTTTGTTGAAAGCCTTTTATTTATGGAGTTAACTATGTGATTTCTATCTTTGGATCACTTACATAATTTACATAACATTTATTGATGTGTATGTATTGAACCATCCCCGAATTTCTAGAATAAAGTCAACTTGATCAAGTTAGACAATCTCTTCAGTGTGATCTTGAATTTGATTTGCAAGTATCTTTTGAGAAACTTTGCACGTATGTTCATAAGGAAAATTGGTCTGTTATCTTCCTTTTATGTTAGTTATTTATGTGGTTTGGGTATCAGGATAATACCAGATTCATAAAAAGAGTTTGGTAGCATGTCCTGCTTTGTGGGGTACTTTGTGGGGTTCTTGGAGAAGCATCAATGCTAATTCTTCTTTGAAGCTCTGGGAAAATTCACCAATGAATCCATCTGGACCTAGATGTTTTAGCTAAGAGAGCTTTAATTACTGCTTTACTCTTACAGCTGGTCATATACCTGTTTAAATTGTTCCTATTATCTTGCTTAATTCTGGTCACATCATCTCAAAGCTTAGCCATTTCTTTTAGATTCTCCAGTATAATGGAACACGCTTTCAAGACATGACCTAATGATTTTCTAAGAGTTAGTGGGCAGCTGTCATAATAGCTCCCTTCTCATCTCTAATTTTATTTACTTGAATTCTTTTCTTACTTCCTTTTGGTTATTTTGGCTAAGGCCTGTCAGTCGTGTTCATCTTTTCAAAGAAATGATTCTGTTTTGTTGATTCTTTGTGTTATTTTTTTTTCATTCCATTTATTTCTGCCAAGATCCTAATGATTTCTTCCAGTCCACTGATTTGGAGCTTGACTTGTTATTATTTTTCCCAGACCCTAAGTTGTTGCATCATGAAATTATTTGAGACAAAACTCTGACTTCTTATTTTAGACACTTAGAGCTGTGCGCTTCCCTCTTAAGACTTTTTTTTATACTCTTAGGTTTGTATGTCATGTTGTCATTTTATTTTCATTCTATGGATTTTTAATTTCAACCTTGATTTCTTCAGTGATGCATTCAATTGTGTTCAGCTTAACCTCCATAGTTTGTATACGTTCTACATTTTCCCTTGGTGTTAGCTTGTTGTTTTATTCCTTTGGTTCCTAGATGGAACAAAAATTTTCCTATGCTTGCTGAGTTAGTTTTGTGCCCAAATATACAATCTACTTTAAAGAAAGCCACTTAGGCTGCTGGGAAGAAGCTGTGCTCTGGACTATTTTAATGGAATGTCCTGTAGATGTCTTCTAAGACCATTTGATTTGTGGTGCAATTTAATTCAGACATTTCTTTGTTTGTTTTTAGTGTGGATTACCTGTCAGTTGGTGAGAGTTGGTCGTAGAAGTTATTTGTTACTACTGTGCTGGGTTAATTTGTGGGTTTACATTCAGTAGTATTTGTTTTATGAATTTGGAAGCACTTGTGTTTGACTTATAATCCTCCCTTACCAAATTGTTCTCCTAATCAATATGGAGGGACCTCCTTTATCTGCTTATACTAATTTTTATTCAAAATATATTTGGATTAGAAAATTGAGATAATTAATATTCAAAGTCATTACTGAAAGGTGTATACTGATTTTTGTCATTTGTTAGTATTGTTTGTTGTTGACCTCTTCTTCCCTTGTTTAACTCTTTTTATACTCTGGTTTATTCTTCTTCTGGAAAAGAATGGATTTCTTTTCCATTTTGATCTGAAGAATTCCCTCAAGTATCTTCCATAGAGCTGATCTAGTGGTCACATATCGCCTTCATGTATTTATATTATGGAATGTTTACTCTCTCCTCCAATGATGCCAGATACTTTGGCTAAGTGGAGCCATCTGGGTTCATAGTTGTCTTTTAGAACTTGAAATACAAACTGCCAAGTGTTCTTTGTTTTTACCGTTTCAGTGGACAAGTCTGCTATTGCTCTAATAGACCTGCTTTTATGTGTTACTTGATGTTTCTCACCACTTTCAATATTCTTTCCTTGTTCCATATATTTAGTGGCTTAATGATGATGTATTTAAGTATGATGAGGGGAGTTATTTTCTGGCCTGTGGGTTTGGTATCATAAATACCTCCTGCAGCTGGATTGATACTTCTTTTCCTACTGTGAGAACCTTTATAACTTTCTAAAATGTCTTCTATGTCTGTAGAGCTAGCTTCTTCTCCTTCTGTGCTCATCATTCATAGATTCGGGCTTTTCATGCTGTTCTATTTATTTTAGAGTCCACGTTTATTCTTCCTCATCATTGTATCTTTTTCTTTGTGTGATTTTTTTTCCCCTAACTCCTCCACCTTATCTTCAAACTCTGCTCTTCTGTCCTCTCTTTGATCCGTTCTAATACTGAGACCCTCCGTAGAGTCATTTTATGTGACACACTGTGTGTCACTTCCAGCACTTCCGATTTGTTTCTTCTTCAGTATTTCTATCTCCTTCGTATCTTCCTCTTTCACATCTTGCATTGTGTTACTTATTTCACCCAACTGTTCTAAATAGTTTGTGTGTGTGTGTGTGTGTGTGTGTGCGCGCGCGCGCGTGTGTGTGTGTGAATCTCATGCGTGGTCAGGTGTTCACAATGGCCAGAAGAGTTACTAAGGTTAGATATGGGAGTGAAGCAGAATATTTAAAGCTAAGGAGTAATTATTAAATCAACTTTGGAAGGAAAAAAATCTACATAGGAGAAGTAGCTGGGAGGGGAAAGTTGAGATACTGTTGGGTTCCACAGAATTTTAGAGACTGTTAAAGCTATGGATGATTATAATTAAACAGTAAGAAGAGGAGACAATAAGGATACATCAATGAGGAAAAGACATAGGATGAAGAGAAGTACATCCCATCCAATCAGGAACTTGACAGAGGAGGGTTATGAGCTCAAGAACAATCTGAACTACAGAGCAAGATTCTATCTTAAAACTGGAAAAATAAATAACAAAATTTAATCAAATAAAATGCTTATCCCAGGTACAATGTTGATTAAAAACATGAATGAAAGAAAGAAAAGAATTCTTAGGAAAGAAAGAATATTATATGAAAAGTGTTTTTTAATTACTTATGAACTCAGCATAAAATCGGGTTGATGTTACAACGCATATGTAATTTAGGCGATAGCTATGATCATCCGGCTTCTTCAAACTTTGCTAAAATTGAGTCAAACATACACTCCCCTCTCCCTTTCAAAGCCCTGTAAAGATTCAGATCACTCTGGTCTCTCTATGTACCTGGAGGTAGGAACAGGAAGTGATCCGAGCTCACCTGCTTCTGCAATCCTGCTTGGGTTGCATGCTTTCCATTCATGGCTCATCTGCCAGCTCTTCTCACGGGTAGAGTCCCAGCACTCTATTCTCTTGAGACAGTGTGCGCCATAGAACGGAGGACCAAAGGAGGCTGCATGAGGAGAGCACTCCATCACATGAGAAAAAAGATACTCATAGTGTGTGGGCGGAGGCCGCTCAGTTCCCATCCGCCCAGACCTGAAATAATCAGACTGAAATTATATTAATTGCAATACTGTTTGGCCAATAGCTTAAGTGTATTTCTAGTTAGTTCTACATCTTAAATGAACCCATTCCTATTATTTTATATTTTACCATGAGGTTTGTGGCCTACCGGCAAGGTTCCAGCTGACAGCTTGTGCCTTTCTCCTCTGATGGCTCCATGGCTTCTCACTGACTTCGCCTTCTTTCTCCCAGCATACAGTTTAGTTTCCCCACCTAGCTCTATTCTGCCCTATCACAGGCCAAAGCAGCTTCTTTATTCATTAACTAATAAAAGCAACACATACACAGAAGGACTTCCCACACCATTAGTGAACACCAGACTTCCCTATTTTAGAAAGCCCTGTAATCCTTCCACAGCTAGCTCTATCACAGTCTCTTTTTCTCCGAACTCTTTAATTTCTCATCATTACCACCACCACCACCCCCACACACACATGCATTTCTGTCCCTACACACTATATTAATCCTCATGACTCAAAAAAATGTAACCTTCTCTTGTTACCATGGCTCTTGGTAACCTATAACCTTGAACATAATTATTCTAATAAGATGTAAAGAATCATAGTGAACAAAGAAATTTTCTTCCTGGAAAAAAAATAGTTGCTGTGTCATTTGTCAACAAAACCCATTGTTTATGTTGCGATTCACCTGCTTCCAAACAATATACCCTCACTTGGTACAGCTGCCTGTGTCAAGAGCCACATCTAGAGACTGAACTGAAAAGTTGTCTTGATCTCTCAGCTTTTCTACATCATTTCCAATATTGTCCTCTTCAAAAGTGGTCACATTTGGGGAGAGTGAAAGATATCTCAACAACTGATACATCAAAACATCACCATCACCAGTAGGACTCTGTACATCATCATCACCATGCATGACAATTATGCGCCAATTTCCTTGTTACCCACTGTTGCCTAAGTGGCAATATTCCAAATCTCAGTAGATTGATAATGATGGTTATTCTGGAGTGAACTGTATCCCCATCTCACTCTCTAAACACCAGGTCACATCCTAAGTCCCACTACCTCTGAATAATAGAATGGAGTCGCTATTATGTGTTTTCATCTACTAGGATTGGCATCTTTATGAGAGTACAAGATCAAGACACTGACACACAGAGGAAAGACGAAATGAAGAGACAGAAATAACAGCTATTGTGTGATGTTTTATTTCTTTTGGCTTTTTAAGGGGCCCGCTATCTTGCTCCAAAATAAATCACATACAGAAACTTATTCTTAGTTATGAATGTCTGGCCTTAGCTTAGCTTGTTTCTTGCCAGCTTTTCCTAACTTAAATTATCCTGCCTACCTTTTGCCTCTCGGATTTTATCTTTCTCTGTTTCTCATACCTTTCTTTACTTCTTTCTCTGTGGCTTGCTACGTAGCTGGGTGACTGGCCCCTAAATGTCCTCCTTTCCCTGTTCTCTTGCTCCTCTTCCTTGGTTCTCCTTTTATTTATACCCTCTGCCTGCCAGCCCCACCAATCCTTGCTCCTGCCTCACTATTGGTCATTTAGCCCTTTATTAGGATCATCAGGATTTTAGACAGGCAAAGAATCACAGCTTCACAGAGTTAAACAAATGCAACATAAAGAAAAGTCACACACCTGAAAATAATATTCCCCAACAGACATCCATTTGCAAGCATGCGCAAGGTCTCAGAGGTTAACCTCAGCATCCCCTGAATTTCATGCTTCTAGCATCCAGAATCAAAGAGAGAAACTGTTATTAAAAGCACACATTTTGTTATGCATGTCACAGCAGTACTAGCGAACTTAGACAATGGTTCTAAACAACCATGGCAATTTTGTTCTTTCAGGGTTTTCTCTTTGGCCTACTACAGAGAATAAGATATAAGGGGAGTCTTTTCATCCTTCAAAAATGCTTCTTCCAGTGGGGCAGTGGTGGCGCACACCTTTAATCCCTGCATTCTGGAGGCAGAGGCAGGCGGTCTCTGGATTCGAGGACAGTCTGGTCTACAAAGCAAGGGCTAAGTCAGCCATGGCTACGCAGAGAAACCCCATCTGGGGGGGAGGGGGGGTCATCACAATGTAGGAAACTACTCTGGTATCAGTGAGCCACAATCTATTGCCTCCTTTCCCTTAAGCCTTGTTGCTCCCAGCTTGGCTGAACAGGAACAACAGCTGTCATGATTGGTGGCAAAGTAAAGTCATCTGATTGAACCCTACAATTCTTAACTAGAGTGAGGAGGAGCAAGCAAAATAAACCTTGAGTTTTTGGGTTTTTTTTCTTTTTATAGTTTTGTTATTTATAAGCGAGCCAAGAAATCATTATTTTCCTTCCAGGTGCCCACTAGCTGAAAAGCCACTTTTGAGGGCGCCAATGCCACCGTCTCAGTATTGTTTTTGCCTCACTGGAGGGTGGGTAGGGACTGGCAGTTAGACAGACTGTGTTTTAATTGGCCTCCTCCTAGAAGCAGAAGAGCCAAACGTTTTTCGGGCTGCTTATTCAAGCCAGTTTCGGAGCAATAAAAGTGCATCTTTGATACGTAGAGTTTATGCTCTTCATAAAAATGCTAATTGCAATCTCTACTGAAAGCACTGGTGAGAATGCTTCTCCCCTCAGGCTCTTTAATATGAATATGGTTTGCTGTGGCTGTGACCTTGTATTCTTTAAGGGGGGGCAAAACTTAAGTAAGCCCTTGCAGCCCCCGCACTAAGGGTTCTGCCACGGTGATTCAAAAACATTCAAACGCTTCATGGAAAACTGGAGAGCAATGTATTTGTTTCTTCCTTTCTTTTTAAATCTCTTACTACAAACACACAGAGGGAGATTACAATATTTTTTCCTTCCGTGTGCTTTTCCAAGGTCAGTTCGGAGAGTCTTCCTATTTGGCTGAGAAAAACTGAAGCCCCAGTAACTAACTGTGTTCACAACCCTCTCTGTGGCTTGGAAACCTTCCCCACCTACAGATGCTACAAGAAGTGGCTGATGTTTTTCCAGGGCCCCACTGTTTGCTCCTCTGCTACAGACAAGGGAGACAGAGTGATGAGTGAGGTTTTATTTGTCCTGTGGGATGACTCAGGCAACAAGAGTTTCCAGCCAGAATGCTGGGTTCTTTTTGCTTTTCCCGCCCCACCCCCATCCCTTTGACATTTAGGTCCTTGGGCAGGTTTACACTCACCCTGACAATCCCCTCACTTAAGTCTCAAACTATAACAATTTTTTTTTCAAAGCTTCAATTGCACTCAATTTACTCTGGGAACGTGTTTAAAGGGCAAGGGTTTTGAAACATGAACAACAAAATAATCAGTTCTGGATTACACTAAATAGCATCCTTCCAGATGGAGCCAAGCCTTAAGAGGAAAAACAGCTTCCTGCAACCCTCCCTCCGTGAATGCGAATCTGTGTCTCAAAACTTTTTATTGAATATTTCCCAATGATGCCTGTCTTTCCAGTAGGGGAATGCGCAGTCTTTCTCAGAACTAAGACTGACTCTTCCTCAGTCCAGCTGTGGCCAGATGTTGTGCAACCGTTTGTTCTGTTTTCTGATGAAAAATGGCATCTCTAGAGCAAGCATTCTGCATTCCTACAAATGGTGTGTTTTTGTTTGTTTGTTTGTTTTTTATGGGTAGGGTGAAAGAGAAGTTAATGTGAAAGAATTAAAACATAGCTGAATAAAACATCGTACCCCTAAGCAATTTTCATTGTTGCTGGGAAACCAAATATGGAAATCTAGGGTCAAATGCTGATTTTCAGGGCTTGGGAAATGGCTTCGTTGTTGAAGTTCCTGCCAGGCCAGCATGTGGATTCAAGTTCATATCTGTATTGCCTACATAAAAATGGGGCCTTGCAGCACACCTGTAATCTCAATGCTGGGGAGTTAGAAATGTGTGACTCTCCAGGGTCCACTTAACTAGTCAGCCAAATCTGTAAGCTCCAGGCTCAGTATGAGACCTTGTCTCAGAAAATAAAATGTAGAGTGCCTGAGAAAGCCAGTCAGCATTGAGCCCCAGCCTCCACAGGAATTCCAGGCATGTGTACCTACACACTCATATGCATGCACATGTACCACACACACAAACACACATAGAAAGAAACCGGGATGTCTCGTGTTCCTGTTGTCTTTTCTGTCTCATTGCAGCAGGGACACAGCTCAGTTCTTTTGCTCTTGACATTCCAATCTACAAACCGAACAAAAGGAATGAAGGACTAGAGAGATGGTCCTTGTTACGGAGTTGTTAGTCTACAGTACTCTGCTCTGTGATTCCAGATCACGTAGCAAACACCTACACGAAGCAGTCTCATCTGACCAAGGAGCTGGGGTTACCAGTAGTCCGTGGACTGCATCTTAAAGAACAGCTGTTACAATGTTCCTCCAGAGGTCTGAAGAACGAACGGTTACTTGATGAGTGGAATTAGGGGACAGAGACTAAGCTAGCAGTTGTGTTCACAAAACCTTCTATGAGAAGTAGAAAGGTCTTTCCAGTGGTGTTGACACTTCATTAATCAAGATGCCTCCCAATTAACCCAATAAAGTACAGCTAGGTAAGAAGAAAGAAGTAAAGAAGAGGGAGACTATCTTAGAATAGGGAGACAATAAACAGCATTACATGAAGAAAAAGTGCCACATTACATACAGGTGAAGAATGAATCCAGTCAAGCATGGCCAGTGCCAGGGATGCAGCCTAAGAAGACACCATCAGATAACTTTATCATTGCATGAATAGCGTGGCAATGTGGCATATACTCATAAAACCGGAACAACCACAAGGCCGCTTAGGTGACATCAAATTATAGACCCATGGTAGTATCCACAGACCATAATGGACCGAAATATTGCTTTGCGACACAATTTAAACATAGACGACATGAAATTAGTAGACATCAGTGAAGGACACTGAAGGAATTTGAGAAGGAAAGTGACACAATCCAATAAATCAGCATCATGTAGCATGACCTTGGAGAGCCAGAAAGGAGAGAGAACCGAGACTTCCCTGGGTTTTCTTCCCTATGGTCACACTCAAAGTGTTAGTTTATCATTAAAACTTTAGATGTGTTTCTCCCATAGGAATAAGTGAAAATTCTTTTACATTCTTATTCTCTTCTCTGTCTCTAGTGCCTGCTAAATGTTCAGTATTCTCTAGATATGCAGTCAATAGAGGAGCTAAATGAATACGTATATGGGTCAGTGAATGGGTATCATGTAAAGAAGCCTGGGGTGATGATAGCAGGGATAGAAACAAAGATGTAGACACAAAATCATCATGAGATATTAAAAGCGGCAGCATTTGACAGTAAGTTGTATTGGGGGCATAGGAGGGTCTGCAACACAGGGAACAGATTTAGTGGTTGTATGTCTGGGAAGATGATGTAGATTTGGATGGGAATGGAAGAATCTATTTACAGAAGCAAGAGTGGGTCCAAGTCCAGAAGGGGATTGATTAGGCTAGCTTTCACCCTGTTGAATTAAGACAATGGTAGCAATCTTGTTTAAAGGATCTAAAAGAGCTGAAAACACAGAATGGGATTTGGAAAAGGAAGGAAAAGAAAACTAAACAGGAAGAGTTTACCTTTGAGAGGTGTCAGGTAAAGCTGTGGGCAAGGATGAACATGCCCAGGATGGAGGGCAGAGAAGAATAAAACAAAGACTGTACCCTTAGGGAGGGAGGCAGAATGAGTGCCATCTCTTTGGAAACCGTATCTTAATCTCCTGAACCAGTTATCTAAGCTCTTGTTTGTCCAGATGACCCAGAAAATACTACAGATCCTTGTCCTGTCTGGAGAGAGGATTCTTTAAATGCAAGCTGTGTGCCAGCCATTAATTCAAATCACCAGTTCTTGCATGAGCCATCGGCAGCTCATGAGTGAAGCGGTCCAGGGATTGTCACTCAGCCTGTACACAGTAAGCTTACGCTTCCCTCTGATGCTATTTAGTTTGTGATGGTGTTATTAAAATGAAAGGGCTTTTTTTAATAAGCTGGGAGGGAATCCACTTAACCAAATTGTTCATATACGGCATAAAACACATCAAGACTTTGCTTTACGCCAGTCTCCCAATACAGGATCCCGCCGTTGCAAGAACCTTTTCATATAAATATTTACAAGGAGAATGAAAAAAGGAAAGTGGTTTGGGGAGCCACCAGAAGGAATAATACAAGAATAAACTTGAATATTGTCCAAATGGGCTCCAACAACAACAAGGAGAACCTTCCAGCACCTGGGAGTTGGGGCGACAAGATAATCCAGAGTTCAGAGTCAAGCAGCTCATGAAAAGCTTCTCTCGGGACTCGTTTCAGCTAACCTATAAAAACTAGATTTGGGGGTTTATTAAAATCTTCAAAACCTAGCTTGCAATAAACTCCCAAATGATATTTGTGATTAATTCATTACCCATTGCTCTTCTATTAACAATCAACCTCTAGTCTCTTCCAAGCCCTTTCAAAAGATGTACTGTTGGCGCTTAGAGCTTATCGCACAGAAAGGATGCCTTCTCCCAGGTTGTCCCCAGGCTAGTCACTTTGCATTTCATTTCTGAAGTTGCAGTGTCTGCTTATGTTGCTATGCGTGGAGCCTGTGTATCGCCCACCATTTCCATCTCTCCATCTGCCTTGCGTATCCTAAGTACAAAGAAAGGCACATTAACAGAAATACCAATTATATAATGTTTTGCAATTGCTCTCCAGACCTTCCCTCCACTCTCACTGGCTTCCCTATGCAACCTTCCAACTCAGAGCAAGTTTGAAGCAAACTTGGCTCACAATGCATTTTACAAATAAACCACAAAATAACATGATTGTAAAAATGTTAGCTGCAAAAGTAATAAATAAGGAAATAAATAAGTGTATAACCACAGAGCCTTGTCTGACTCCTCCACTCCCTGACCACAGTGGCCCTCTGCTGTCTGTCCTCACTAGGGGACTGAATGAGAAGCCAAGAAAACAGGAACACACACCCCTTGCTTACCCAGGGCCCTCATAGGTGAAAGTGATATTTCTGTCCTTGCAAGACAGAAAGTTCTATACCAGAACTATCTAACAACAAACAAAGTAGAGAGGCTTGGCTCTATGCCACCCTGCATTTAGATGGTCTATCATTTTGTAAGCCTAACAGGGTCAGGCTCTGTGCCTAGATACATTCATGGGACACCTCATTTCCCTCCTTAGCAGCTCTAAGAAACAGACATAATTTGTTCCCACTATGCAGATGAAGAATGTGAAGCTTGCAAAACAAATAGCAATTGAATCACATTTCCCAGATGCTATGTAAGCTCTACAGCTATTGGAATGGGAAGTAGAGAGTAAAGGAAAAACATACTATGCCTCCTCCCTGCCTCTTTCTGACCACTACTTTCAAGCCTGGCTGAGATACCCTTGTTTTAAGAGAACTGGGGACTAAAACATTAAAGTCTAAACAGCAAGCTTGTCAGTTCTTTTGCTTATTTTCTTTGAAATCTTAATAGCCCCAAACCCTTCTTCATCAGAAGATCTCTGGCTGAAAATATTCTCCCCAGTATGTAACTAGCGCTGCCCAATCAAAGATGGAACAGAGCCTGAAAGCTGGACCTGGAGCTCAATAACAGTGCAAAGACACCAATTTAGGGCTAGTGGTCAACAGTAGTTTATGTGCAGGATAGGACTTGAATATCAAAGGTGGAAAAGAACCAATGTGTGCAGACAGCAGAATTGCAGACCTTTGAACAGGGCACACTGCATTGCCCAATGTTAAATAAACCACTTACACCATTTCATCTATGAGCAGTAGATACATACCCTTCTCTAAAACTGTAAAGTGCATATGGTCTTCAGAGTCCTTCCGGACAGCTTATTTTCCAGAAGAAGAAAAGTGGGAAGAATTTTGTGGAAGAAGGGAGAGAGAGAGAGAGAGAGAGAGAGAGAGAGAGAGAGAGAGAGAGAGAGAGAGATGCGCAGATTGATGCATATACAAAGAACAAAAAAGGATGGTCAGAGGTTACAAACACTGTGCATGGGTTAAGAACATAGCAACTGCTTAATACACAAAGCATTCTTCCATCCACTCACGTCTTTGGTTTTTGAAACATCTGCATAAATAAGGGTCATTATCCCCATTTTCCCAATAAGAAAATAGAGGCTTCTCAGAGACCGAGCCCTGACTTTTCCAAATGTTATGGGAAGTCAAAACCAATACCCAGGTTCCTAGCCTCCACCTCAGAGTTCTTTGTGTCCTTTACTGCCATGTTGGAAGTTCTGGAGAAGAGGCACCACAGAGGTCAGTGTGAAAGACTCAGGAGAAGCTCCTAAAAGCCACAGTCAGTACAGAAGGAAGAGGACATTCAAGAATATGGGTGGGATAGAGGCAACGAGGACAGTGGAAAGTGCAAAGACTTGGAAGATAAATGAAATCCTTCCTTCTCTAGGACACAGCATTCCAAATGCCGAAGTCCTGTGGTTTAAACATAAACATTATTTTAATTCAATAGGGATGAAACTCCTTCTAAAACATATTATGCATTTGTCTATATTCTAACACAAAATACAAAGAATCTATTTTAGCCTTTTAGGGAGACTAGACTGTCTCCACGATGCATGCCATTCTAGAGGACTAAATTTAAAGGAGCCACTGGACTCCACACTCAGGTTGAGTTGCTGTGACCTCATGGCTACCGGGGATTTGTGGTAAAGTTACTGCTTGGCTTTGTTTCCTGCCTCATCTTTCCTCATCGAGCCTATGATCTTGTTCATCTTCAGCAGGCCTGCCTATGGCAGTCCTGCCCCTCGCTCTTAATGTGTTGTTTGGAAACACATATGCAATTGGAGCTAGCTGAGCAACCCAAGTCTGAGTCTGGGACCTCAGTCCATTAGCAAAGGAGACACAGAACTGAGACCAACTTGTGACTTTGCTCATGTCCTTTCATCAGCCAGCGTCGTTCATGCTTTTTCCAGTTTGTTGTCCTGAAGATCTGAGTCAAATAAAAATCTCCCTCAGGAAATAGCCTAAGAACACCAAGAAACGGCCTTGCTAAGAAGTCTTCAGCAGATGAGGCCAAGGTGGCGGGGAGGTCAACATTATCTCCCTTGGTTTGATACTGTGAACATTTAAAGACAGGATTTGCCTTTCACTTGGCTTTACGTGTGTGTCCCTCAACCCGGACTTTGTCAGTAACATTCTTTCAGGAAGGAGACAACTGTGGGAAAGAGAAAAAGGAGAAAAGGCTGGCTAGAAGCCTGGGAGGAAAGAGGGGATGAGGCATATGAGAAAGGGAGCAGCGGAAGCTGGAAGGCACATTGTCCCTTAGCCCCACCCATTTTCTCATGGCAGCAATACAATCAGGATCCATTTCTGAAATCCCCCAGCTTCTCCCTGGATTCTGCCAAGGAAAGCAGAACCAAGACTGAAGGCTCCAGCAGGGGATTCAGATGAGCCCTCCCCCCCCCACCACTAATGATGCCCCCAGAAAAAGGCACCAAAGGTCAACGAACCTGGTGCCTGAGTCCTGTGGGAGAAGGGAGCAACCCAGCTGGCAGGAGACAATGTTCTCCTGTGGCTGCGGGCGCTGCCCCTTCCTGCTCCCGGCAGCCTGGCTCCATAGCACCAAGCGTGTCCCTGGATGAACCCTTGACAGGCCCTCCCGCTGCTAGACAGGTATTCAAATGAATGCGTGTTTTATTCTAAAAGACTTTGTTTAAAAATATGGCCTCAGAAAGTTCTCTGTTCCTCTTGCTCATCAATGCCAGAAACCTTACAGTCAGTCTGAAATCAACAACATCAAAGCCACTCAGTGTAGGTTGGACTCCTGATAGATGCCCGTCCTTGCTTTGGAAATGACTAGTTTTCCTTCCTGTAGATCTCCTGTTGAGTCCTTGCTGTCCCTCACAGGACACAGAGTGCCACAATACATAGCAGCCTTGATCCACCATGTGCATCCTTGAACAGGCACACAGACTGACTTTTTCAGCTTCTGTATGTGCGTAGGGTTACGCATGGTGTCAGGTATGTGTGAGGTATGTGCACAAGGATATGGTAATACCTGTGCGCATCTGTACCCATGCACATGGAGGCCTGGGATCAATGGTGGGTGTTCTTCCTTTATCACATTCCACCTTTGCTTTCTGAGGCAGGTTCTCTCACTGGACCTGAAGCTAAACAGTTTGACTAGGCTGGCTGGCCAATGAGCTTCATGGATCGACCTCTTTACATACCTCCCATGCTGGGGTTACAGGCACCCACCGTCATGCGTAGCTTGGTAACTGTGTTCTGAGCATCCAAAATCACATCTCCACACTTTCTCAGTAGACTGACAGCCATCTCCCCAGTCCCTAAACTTACGTTGTTGGTAGTAATGGAGAATCACGTGCTCAGCCAGCACTAAGCTATCTTCTCAATCCTATTTTAAGTTCTTAAGGTTTTGATCAAAGAAGCTGCTGAGACAAGTGAAGTAATTTGTATTTTTCTAGCATATTCTGAAAATAGTATCTCACTTTTCAGGAAACCATCCATTCTCAATCGATGTGGTTTCTGAGGGATCGATCTTGATCTTCTGGGCTTCAACGGTAGAGCAGGTCCAGGCTGGCTTTGGATAACATACAAATAACCCGACAGCCACGGTGGCTGAGTGATAGGCACATACCAAGTCCATGGAGAGTTAATTCTAAGACAGCAATCAAAATTACTTGGACCAAAACACCAAATTTTTTGTTATGAGTATCAAACTTAGATGTTAAACCCGTGACTGCTGAGAGACCCCAGGAAAGGGACATGTTTAATAAAGAATTCATGTAGAAGAAAACCTGATAGGAAAGAAGTGTAATTCTGTTCTCTCATTTGATATATGTGGTAACCATTCAATGATGTGCCCCCAAAGGCTTTTCATAAAGCCAACTGGCACAGGACTTACCTTAACTGAAATCAGGAAAGTCCTGCTTAATATAAATACCAAAATCAAATGTGATATAAAATCACAGCTTTGGTATTTTGTAGTTTACAAAGTGCTAGCATAGGCAAGGTCTCATTTAAAAACATAAGCATTCCAGGAAGTTCCATTATCATGTTCCCACAAACTTTAGTGGCTAGTTTAACCATGTTCTGGTGGCCGATGAGTGCCCGAGCTACAGCTGAGATCTCAGATTCCGACTCTGAGTCTAATGGCACCATCCCACCTGAGGAGTTATCAATCCAGTCCAAGAGATGGGCGAAGGCCAGGGATAAGCTTAAAAGTCGGCAGGCAGGCAGTTCACATGAGGGTGAGATTTGTCAGCGCAACTGCTAGTTCCTCAGAGTGAATGCTTTGGGAGTCAAGGGGGAAAGCAGGCTGAGGCTTGGCCAGCAAGAGAAAAGAATAAGAAGGGGTTGCACTGTGAAATTTCCTCAAGGGATAGTAAAATGCCGTTGCATGTCATATGAGGAAAGGCTTCTCTAAAAACCAAGGCTAGGGACTGGAGAGATGGCTCAGTGGTTAAGAGCACTGGATGCTCTTCTAGAGGACCCAAGTTCAATTCCCAGCACCCAAATGGTGACTCACAACGATCTGTTCCTGGTGATCTAACGCCCTCTTCTGGCCTCCTCAAGTACCAGGCATGCTCATGGTACACAGACGTACACTAGAGCAGAACACTCATACACACAGAGCAATAATAATACTTTTAAACTTTTTTGAAAATCCCAGGATAATCCCATCTTTTTTCTAATAAAGAAAACAACATGGGGTGGGAAAGGGCTTGCCATCAGTACTGGCTATTAGTTGATTATCTGCCAGTGGCCAGGCTATTCATATGCATCATTGCCAATGCTCCCAATGGCTTTCCAAGGGGGATATTGTCTTCATTTTTAAGATTTGGAAAATAAAACATCAATTTTCTCTCTTTGGTTCCTTTCAGAGGCTGTACTCACATGTCAAGTGCTCTTCCTTTCTCAAACAAATGAGGAGGGCCCACTTGTCTCTCAGATGCTTCCAAAGGCACCCAGCTCTTCCGCCCTTCTTCCCTATGCTCCCTAGGCTCAAACACCAAGTTCATTCGACTTGGAAAGTCTCCTTTCTACATCCGTGTGATGTCTGTGAGTTCCTTGTGGAACCAGAGCAGATGAGAAGAGAGAGAGAAAGCAGAAAATACAGAGGGCAACAGTTTTGACTTGGGCAATGTGGCCAAAGTTATAAAGAAGACAAGGAAGGTGCCTAAAGAGCCAAAGGCCAGGCTAAGCTGTGAAGAAGAGCCAGAGGCTAGGTACGGCCAGGCTGACTTGTGATCTGCCCCGAGGTCCTCAGAGGGAATGACCAGGGAGGGCAGGTGGAATTTCTTGTGAGAAGTGCTTTCCTTTTCCAGGACTAGCGATGCCCTATGCAGCTGAGCAAGGATGGAATTCGATTTCAATGTCTAGTGTTCCTAAATGACGCGAGTCGAAAGACCGGCATGGTTTCTTGTTTCCATCTTCAGAGCGGGGACTGGTGGGGTCAATTTCGATCTCATGAGGAAAACCTAGCTGGCACAACGAAGCCACATTTCGTACGCTAAGAATATTACAATTTAAAAATGAAGTAGAGGCTGAGTCACTAGCAAGCTTTATGGAGATTTCAATTTACGGTTGATAAGTTCTTAATGGAATACTAGAAGAAATGTCTATCTCCTAGCCTTATCTCTTACAGGCAAGACACCCAGGCCATATAACAGCTTGTATTCTACTATCACTATGCATGACCGAGTTCTGGTTGGACTAGCCTCGGGCCTGTCTTCACAGCCAGAAGAACAGTAAGCAGAGGACCAAAGAGCTCATCCCCACTCTTCTCTGTACTAAATGTTCAGCAGGGAAGAAGCTTTTACTACTGTGAATCTCAACTTCTTTATCTGTGATGTAGGTAGAAGAAAACATGCCCAATGGTTGTCTGAAGCAATAAAATACTAACGTGAAAATTTTTTTTGAAATCTGTAAAGCACTATACTAATACCGCAATCTACCTGAATGATAGAAATTTTCTTCTTATCGATAAAGATAAAGCAATGAAACAGACCCAACCCTTCTATTTCAGTTTCTTTTCACTTTTTTAATGGTTAGTGTTCATTAACTCGGTGTAAGTATCTTCTGGGATAAGAACTCCTTTTATATCCCTTCCCAATGATGCTGGATAAATATGATATACTCAGTGTTTTAGGTGCCAGAGACATGAAGCAAACATGTGACAATGTGATGGTGATAAATATCCAGAATTCCTTGGGCACTTTCCATGGACCATATCTGACATACTCTAGATCTCCAATCTCTTATCACCACTATGAAGGACACATATTTGTTACCTCACGTCACAGATGAGAGAAGATGATTTAATGAGACTCAATAACTTCCCAAACATCACACAGGGGCTTATCAGGAATCCTGCTGGTCTCTAACCCTCCACATGTCAATAGTGTTACACTGCAACAGAAACCATGGTCCTTGCTCTCATAGAGCTTGAAGATTAATGAAGGATGCAGACAGAGTACCAGATAAGTACACTAGGATAAGTACCTTCAGTCATCAGAGAAAAGACATCTCCTAGCCCGTGGGTCATTTCCCAGGAGTCTAGGCCAGATGTGTATCTGTACACCAAGAGGACACAGATACTTTCCTCTGAACCACTGACAGCCAGCCTTGAGTATACCTACTCATAATATCACTCCTCCCATTCATCGATGGATGTTTGAAGATATTTGACAGCCATCCATTTGATCCTCCAGACAGATGTTTGAGATGAGTGGACTAGGGATCATTATCCCCACTTTACCTGAGGAAACTGAGGTGCAAAAAGAGAAGGCCATGCGGCAGATAAATGCCCGGACCTCCCTACCATCTAACCTCAATGACATGGCCTCTAGCATAGTGTCCTACAGCTTTACTAAAGCTGACTTCTCTCCTAGACAAATGTGCAAATGCTTCCAAAGACACCTCGGGATAGGACTGTGAAGACCCTGCCTTCTACAAAGGTGGTTTTCTCCCCCAAATCAGCTACTTTGTATTTACAATAGTGATCTTTCTCCTTCATCTCTAAGAACATTCAACTTTGAGAATTTGGTACCTTTTTAATCACTGGATTATGCTGTACTTTCCCTTGTATAATTTGAGCATCTAATGTGATCATTTTGATCATTTAAACAGCAATTTAAAGCACAGCTGGTCCCAGTTAATATTGCTTAAGGATGCCCGGTCCAGACATCCCTTTGGTATCAGATATGCACCATACCTATTTTCAGGAACAAGGAAAGCTGCCCACACACATTCTCTGCTAGTCTATGGAATTGGCGTCCAGGCACTGTGAAAGTCTTCAGAGGCTATGACATTGTTCCACCTGTCACCTATTGCCAGCATGGTCTTAAACACTGGGATGAGCTCTTGTTTGTTTTCTTTTTTGCTTGTTTTATGAGGATGGGGATTAAACCCATGGCCTTGCTTATACTAGGTAAACCCTGCCCTTGAAATCATTGGAGTTCTGAGGCAGGATCATGCTATGTAGCCCAGACTGCTCCTGAATTCACCATGAATTCAGGCTAGCCTCAAATCTGTAATCCCCAGTCTTTTGTGTGCTGAGATTAGTGGTATGTGCCACCATGCTCAGTCCCAAGGATATTATTTGCCTTCCATGCATTTGATGGCAGCCGTGTCTCCAGACTTCAGTGTTTTATCCAGTGCACAGCTAAACACTCAAGTACTAAGCAAAAAGGTAAGAGAAGCAGAGGAGAGAAGGGAGGTGAGAGATGCAAAAAAAAGAGAAGGCAGAGGGAAGGATAGAGAAGGAAAGAGAAGGAGGAGGATGGAAGGGTCGGGGGAAACCAAGGGGAAATGACAGGGAAAGGAGACTTTGCCAAGTGATAATCCTGCAGGAAATAGGAATGACCTCTCCACCATCTCCACTCACAGGAAGCTCATATCCATTCCTCAGCATCTCAGTCAAAGTTCTTACATGGGTCTGGTAAGACATATACTGACTCTTGGTTTTCTATTGATTCTGAAGTGCCTCCTAGGAAGATTTAATAAGAGTAGGAAAGATAAATAAATGTACAGGTAATAAACTCTAGATTACATAAGCAAACATTACTCAATTACATTCCTATTAATATACTGACTCTGTAATGAATTTTTGAGGTATTTAATTATCAATTTTGACAAGATAATCTAGGAGTAGTTAATGATTATACCAGTAAATTGTTTTTTTTTTAAAAAAAAATCACTGACAATTATTAAGTCTCATAACAGACATCAAATTAACTTGCTAGAGCTGTCTGGTTAAATAGACAGCCGTTAATTACGAGGTACTTACACATGCTTCACATTTTAATATGCAAGTCTTTTTAATAGTGGAGCATTGCCGGCAATGTGTAAAGGAAGAGTTTGCATGCGAGGCATTTTCAGATTCCATGTAGTGCGACCCCTGAACAGGCAAGAGCGTGGCCTTGCACACCAAGCCAGCTTCTGCTTTTCATGTGGGAACAGAAAACTAGAAATCCCTAAACAAGACAAACTGTTTGGGCTATGTAACCTCCGCCCTATCTTTCTCTGTGAGTGGTCAAACGCAAGTAATCTCACACCACTATTCAGGCCTTCTTTAAAATGTTTGCTCAGGGGAGGTGGTCTGTGGTTGTGCTTTTTTTAACTCTTTGAGGCCCATCTCCCAGCTCCCAAATAAATACATGGAGACTTATTCTTACTTATAAAAGCTTGGCTTATTTCTAGCCAACTTTTCTTAACTTTGATTATCCTATCTACATTTTGCCTCTGGGCTTTTACCTTTCTCTAGCCTATGAATCTTTCTTTCATTCTTACTGTATGGCTGGTTGTGTTGCTGGATGGCTTTCCCCTGCTATCCTCCTCTTCTTCTCCTCTTCTCTTGTTCTCTCTTCTCATTTCTTCTCCTATTTATTCTCTCTGCCTGAAAGCCCCGCCTATTTCTCTCTCTTGCCTAGCTATTGACTGATCAGTTCTTTATTACACCAATCAGGTATTTTAGGCAGGCAAAGTAACACAGCTTTACATAGTTAAAGAAATTCAACATAAAAGAATGCAGCACATTTTTGCATCATTGAACAATTATTTGACAGAATAAGCGAATGTAACACATCTTCAAGTAATATTCCACAGTAGGGGGCAGCAAGAAATTACACAGCAAAGCCCAGGGTGACTTTATGTTACCTTAGAATGGCAGCTAAAGACTGATGGCGTGGCTAGTTGAGAAGAGATTGAGGCCAACAGGCCAGTCTTGACCCATTGGCTTCTCAGGAATCCAGAATACCTTTGCTTCAGCTCAAAGCCCACCTGGACCCTATGGTTCCCAGGGACTCCTTACCTGCTCCTGGACAGACAAGACTTCATTCCATAAACAGTCAAGAGAGGTTTCACAGAGTCCCCTTCTGTTAACACTTAAAGATCTAGATTTTACTTTTCTCTGAAGACAGCTTACCCATCCCTTACCCACCATTGTTTTTGTCCATGGCTTACTCTTCCTCATCACTATCTAAATCCCCTGGCTCCTGCCCCCTCTCCGTTAGCTCTTTCAGAGCTACACTTTGCAGCTGACAGCACAAACTAAATGTTCAAGAAAGTATTTCTTCACTCGAGACAAAGTAAACCGTCTTGGATTGGATTGATTCCAACTGGAGTGAATGGGACCTCGAAAGGAAGGAGAACAGAAACCAGAACTCCTGACTCTTTATTTGATTCAAGCACTTGGACTTACAACTGAGCAGGAGAAGGGTCATTTGTGGACTCTGTATCCAGATGGCTGTAGCTGAAGCCTCAGGGCCACTACTTTCCATCTCCACGATGTGGGTTCCACTGCTCAGCCCGGCTGTACCCCCTCTGAGTAAAGCAGGTTAAAACAGCCTGCCTCACATGACCGCTGTGAAAAGTGAATTACTAGGTACTGACTTAGCTTTTGAGAGAGCTCCGGGCCCCCGGGACAGGCTGGACGTGTTTGGAAAGACAATAACTTCAAAATACAGTTGCCATCTTGGATTGCTGCCCTCTTTCACACGCAACAACTTACATCACAGCCTCACAAAAGTTTGTCACAAGGAAACTGCCCCATTCATTCAGTAAGATGCCTGAGGGCCTGGCAAGATGGCTCACTGGCCAGAGGCACTTGCTGCCAAGACTGGCAGCCCTGGGAAGCCACATTAGAAGAGAAGAGAACCAACTCACAAAACTGTCCTCTGACTTCTACAGGTGTGCTGTGGCACATGAGCACAGATGCTTGTGTGTGCACACGCGCGCGCACACACACACTTAAAATAAGTAAATGTGAAAAAAAGAGAGGAATCTGAGGCTCTCAAAACAAGTGAAGATCAAGAGCTCAGGTAGGACATATGAATTTGTGGGATTGAGCCTTCCGGGGGAGGGGTTAAATCATAATTTCAGTTTAATCTGTGCCATGAGAGTTCAGTTATGTGATCCTATTAGCAGTATGCGCCATTGGCCACTTGACAGGCAAGACTTAGGCAAACTTTGTCTTTGACACTATTAGAATTGCCTTTTCTTACCCAATCCTAACCAAATCAAAGGGTGCCAGCATGAAGCAAGATTAAAGACCTGCGTCGGGGTAGGCTAGAACTTGCCCTGTGGGGAAGTCATGAAGCCAGAATTCTAGCCCAGGTTCAAACTCATTATAACATCAGCAGCTAACATTACTGAGAACTTACCTTGTGTCATGCTCACTTAAAGCTCCAGACAAACAGCAGGCATGGTTTCTCTGATCATCGTATTTGGCAAGAGACTTATGATATGGGTAAACAATTTATTCAAGGTCAAATTGCTGATAAGTTGCATTACGCGTCTCAATGACCTTAAACACGCAACTCCCTGAAGCCATCAGAAGTGTACTCTTGACTAATTTCACTTCTCTAGGGGGTGATTAAGTGGTTTTAGGCAGCTCAAAGTCAAACCCCAGACATTTCAAAGTATTCCAAAGATAACAAACAGCAAATCATTGAGCATGGGAAGTTTTGTAATAATTACATAAAATAAATGCACAGTTGGCAGAAGATAAAGATCCAGCTCACCAATTTCACATGTTCATTTACTCTGTTTATCAACATGACATTCGCTCCACTTTATAACCTTCTCTCCTCACTTAATAAATTATAACTGATCATCTTTCCTTACTGCCACTATCCGTAATTACAATTTTCACAAGTGTGTAAACAACCAGCAATAACTACCGAGTGGTATTTGGCCAAAACATCACAATAAAATAACTTCTCTGTCACTAAATACCTAAGGCATGTTTGGTGTGTTTGCTACCAATGAACCTGCCAGGAGCATGCTAGCACATGCTGGCACATGCTAACACAGCGCTGCTGTTTCAATAGCACACATTACCCAGAAGATAGGAAAAGGAAAGCGTGAGACCCATGACAAGGACAGCGCAATACTGACTCAAAAGCAGGCGTGTCAACCAGAGAGACAGCAGCTATCCCAGGGAAAACCTGCACGCTATGATTACCTAGGTTTCTCTTGTTTTTGTTTCATTTTGTTTTGTTTTAAGACAAAGTCTCTTGGCCTAGCCCTGGCTGTCCTGGAACGCACTAAGTAGACCAGGCTGGCCTTGAACTCATAGAGATCTACCTGTCTCCACCTCCCCAGTGCTGGGATTAAAGGTGTGCATCACCTAGGTTTCTGATAAAAATGCTAAAAATATACACAAGGAAGAAAGATAATCTATCTCACATGCAGAGGGATGAGATGAGATCTCTCACTCCATATGAACCATTCCAAAGTGGCCCAGACACCTTCGTATAAAACCTGAAATACTGAACCACAAGAGGAACACATAAGGAATACACTTCAAGTTGCACTTAAGGGCTAGAACTTTCTGAACAGAATTCTAATAGCACAGGAAAGAGCTCTAAGAATCAGCAAACGTGACTACATGGAATTTCAAACGTTCTACACAACAGAAACTTTACAGTCTACAGAATGAGAGAAAGCATTTACCAATCATACCTCGGACAAGCTGTTGCTATTGACTATAGGGGAAAAAACTGTAAAATTAAACAACAAAACCCCCATCAATAATTGAGCTTATAAAATAAACAGCCAGCTCTCAAAAGAAGAAACACAAATGGTCAGTAAATGTTTTTAAACCAGGCTCAGCTTCTCTAGCCAGCAGGCAAATGCAAATTACAACCACTTTGAGATTCCATTTCACAGGATCAAAACTCAATAACAACAAAGGCTGTCAAGGATTTGGGAAAAGCGGGACCCTGATTCACCACTTGAAGGAGTGCAGCTTTACCCGGCTGTTATGGAAATCAACACGAGGAGTCTTGAAAACCTAAAAACGTAATTACCATATGTTCCACCTATATGATTCACGGACATACAACTAACTACATGTCCTAGCACAGAGATACCTGCACTCCATGCTTATTTCTGTGCTCTGCACAACAGCAAGGAACTGGCTGAAAATGGGATTCACAGACACAATGGAATTTTATTTGGCCATTAAGGAAAATTAAATAGTGGAATTTATGGGCAATGGATGACAATGAAAAGTACTATGTTACGCAAGATTCAGAAAGGAAGAAATGCATTTTCTCTCTCATCTGTACATTGTAGCTAACAATACTTACACCTATACCTGACTGGGGGACTGTAGAGTGGATTGGCTAAAGAACTAGAAGGAAGACCACAAGAGAGGGAGAGAGGTATTGAAGAAGGGGCAGGGTACAGGTAACATTAAAGCAGAAGAGAAGAGATTGTGGTGGGTGGGAGGGTGCAAAGAAGGGGCAGGAGGAATGAAAGAGAAGAGAGGAGAAAGAGGACCAGCAAAACAAGTTGTGTTTGAAAATGCCATGGTGAAATTAAATCTTGTGTAAGCTAACTGAAAAAATAAAGATTAAAAAAAGAGAGAGAGAGAGAGAAAGCATAATGCTGGGGATGACCTCATATGTTCCTGCACTCTTGAATTCTTAAGACATCGAACACTGACGGTTTGCTAAAGTGAACGAACATGCATTGCCTGCTCAAAGCTGAATCTCGGTGTCTGGTTCTGGGGCAAAGTTCACATGATGTCAAGAGGACAGGGGTCTCCTGTGGGAAATGGCTGTGAACACAGACCTTCGAGGAGAAGAAAGAAAGCGATCAAAGCTCCAGGGACCAGAGCTCAGGAGGCGCTGAGTAAAGCAGCTTGGCTATCACTTGAATGTCTGACTCTCAATATTAAGGAAATACTCTCAGTGAAACACACTCACTGGCTACCTGCTTTCCCCGTGTCAGCGAGGAGCTGACTCTGTGGTACATATGCTAAAAGATGAAGGGGATCTGGAAGTCAGAACACCTGCAAGCCTCCCATGCTGCACCTCAAGCTTTATTGCAAAACCGCTGGCTGGTGTTGGGGCAACACATTCAACCATTTGGCCCAAGTTCTTTACATGTAAAATGGACAGCTTGTCATGCATGGCGGCCCATGGCTGTAATCTCAGATCCCAGGTGGCTGAAGCAAGAGGCTCAGGGATCCAAGATCATCCTTATCTATAGACTAAGTGCCAAGCTAGCATAGATTATAAAACAACAGAAACAAACCTGAGCTGATTTAACTAGAAAATGTATAGCATTGATTTTCAGTTTACAAGTGAAGTCTTGATTTCCTTATTTTCTTGGCCTTTCTCCCTTTAGTCCAACACAAAGACAGGGACCACTAGAGGTCGGGCTTTTTTATATTGCTCTCCTTGAAGAAAGGAATTCAAGGCTTGTGTTAACAGAGAAAACAGGGGGTCATCTATCCTGGCAAGTAGCCACACTTAATGTCTGTTAGAAACTGTCCTAGTCCCATAGATTTCTAAGAAACAAATGTTTCATAATTCTCTGTGTCATTCCCTTGAATGCCATTTCAATCTATCTCCTATTGCTGTCTCCCAATGGAAATGGCTAATCATTAACTGTGCCCTCTGCACAAGAATCAGCTGGAACGCCATTCCTACAGCTGCAAAGTAAGAGTCTAATTCAATAAATAAGCAATGGAGTAAGACTCCAGCCTAAGTAACCCGAAATCACATGGTCAGTGAATGGCTAGGATGGGATAAAAACTAGACATTACATAATTCCAAAGTCCACGCTGCACTGGCCACAAAATACCAACTCTTGCATACTTCCAGACTCGACTTACTACGAAGAGCCATCATTCACAAAAGAATGGGAGCTGGAGGTGAAGAGAGATCCCCCAAGGATATCATGAACAACTTGGTTTGGCCATGGGCTAAAGTTAGCTCAAGAAGCCCTTGGCTGCTCTCAGTGCAAGCTTCAACACTAAGCCGTAAGAGCTAAGGAGGTGGAAGACAGCAAACCCCAAAGCAGTAAAAGTTAAGAATGTTCTGATGTGTTGGATCAAAACTTGGGAGCCTCATGCGCTCCACCCTCTCCCCAATAACAGCTGCAAGTGTTTGTTTTATTCATCTAACATCTGGACAGCCCACGTGTAAACAGAATGGAGGTCAGCATAGGGAAGGGTCTGAACGGTCTCCTTCTAGGTCTCCTAAGGATACAATGAGCTGGGACAGAGTCTGAGATAGAGAAATTCTTCTGAGCTTTTCTGACACTGTCAGCAGCTGTTTCCAGCGGTGACTGGCGATCTCTTACTGCCTGCCCATTACTCCACAGAAAGGGTTACTTGCAAAGAAAATGCATTTATTCCTCACAGTTTGGAGGTAGAGAGGTCCAAGGTCAAGAGGCCACATGTGCTGAGGACCTTGCTGCTGATGGAGTCCCAGGGTGGCACTGGATGTCACATGACATGACAGAGAAAGCTTGCTAACTTGAAATCTCTCTTCCTCTACTAGTGAAGCCAGCACCGCCACCACAGTCTCTGCCCTGAGGACCTCATCTACCCATCTAACGTTAAGTCTCATCAGCACCACTTGCGAACACAACAGACATGACTTCGAGGATGGTTCCAATATGAGGGTTGCCTACATCCGATATCTACACCTTAGCATTTACCTGTAATGCCCTTTCATGCCAACGTGGGAAAACCAAAGGTCTGGTTGGGTGATGGCCAGAGCTCTAACTGGTCCAGATTCTAGTCTGGGCTCTACCAATGACTGATCATTGGGAATATTATTCTTTTCGGGTCTTATTTTACCATGTGGGTCTTGAGTTGGTAGAGCCTAACCTAAGGTTTCATTGAGCTTTACTATTCAACTTTCAGTCATAGCTCTAGCAACGAACGCATAGGAATATGCCCATTCCATGAGGATGTCACTAGCCACTGCTTCTCTTGGTCTCCTGGATATGACACTTCAATGATTATCAGCCCTCCACATCCATATTTTCCTAACACTACTGTCAGTGTTAAAGACAGAATTCTATCTACCAACCATGGCTTGTCTTCAGAAGACTACTGAAGGAAGGCTCTCTCCTTACTCAAAATCATACAAAAAAGATCATTTGCCCAGGCATGCTTAATGTAAAACATGACTTAGATATTCAAATATACTTTTAAAGTTCTTCAGTGTATTTTCTTCTTCTAAAAAGTGCGTTGAGGTTATGGTCTTACTTGAAATAAATATACTTAAATGAAATGCAAACACAATAATGAGTCGCTGAATTTATAAATACACCTTGAATTCCAAAGTTCTTCACTCAGTGTGGCAGGCAATGAATCGCTGATGAAGAGTTTAACTGAAAGAGGAGTCAAATATGAACATAGAAATTGAATTATTTTATGAAATTATTTTTAGTAATCCATCAAGTAAGCATCAGTAACAAGGGATGTTCTTAATTTATTCTCATTTTACTCAGCCTTCGTCCTCTCCTTTAATTTTTCTTTTTTTTTAAACCATGTGATGATCTTTTAGGGTTAAGTTAACACACTGAAATAGAAATGGAGCGGCAGTGCAACCTCATGGATTGAACGCATTTGATTTTAGGACGGTGTTTAAAGAGAGGTGGCTCAGAATTCCCCAGTGTAGAAATCTCCCCTCTCCCCAATCCCTCCCCTTGTGTCTCTCCCTCTCCCATTCCCCTTCCCCCTCAGACCTTTCTTTTTATCCTCTCAAAACTCCAGTTGGCTCTATTTCCAAGATGGCTGAGACTGTTGGGGTCTTATGCCATCCAGCAGAGGGCGCGCTTGGAGCAGATTTGGTATGACCATGGAAAACTCTGGGAGGGCAATGACAGCTTCCTTTACCCAAGGGTGACTTTGTACCATCTCGGTTTCACGCTGACCCAAAGGACAGCTCATTGGGCCTCCTTGAATTGTCTGAAAAAATCCTGCTTGTAGTCTTGACAAAATTCTCTGAAGATCGTATGTTTCAGTTCTACATTCGGGAGGAGGGTGTGGGGGAACTAATCTTTTACACACAAAAACAAACAAACAAAAACAGTAGATTTAGAAGTACACCAAGGCAGCTGCGCAGTAAAGCCACCGAGGATGGGGAATCCCGCAAATATCAACCAAGGTAAGGGGAATGTGTCAGAGACAGCCAATCTGCTCGAGCTGACCCCGTCTGCTTCTTCCTGTCTCCTCAGGCACGTGACGGCTTTCGTTCTCTTAAAGGCAACAGCAGACATTATGAACAAGAGTTCAAATAACAGCACACAATCTACACTGGGCCAGGAAAGAATAATACAGATCCCAAAAAAAGTCAGAGCCCAAGAACATGCTTACCAATGCTCTAATCCAGAAAAAAAATATTTAGAGAGCCAAGGACCAAGCTCCAACATGTAACATACAAACCAAACTGAGTACAAAGGAAGGGTAGGCATCTGGGATGTGGCCTTGGCTCTAAGACTTCCTGGCTCTATTACTTGGTCAGGTCCCATGGGTAAGCTTTTGTAACCCCATTGTCCTTGTCTAAGTGAGCTAAACTGTAGGATCTATGAGATACCGCTTGTGTGTTATGCTCTGAGCTTTGAGACTTGAATATATTAGAATTGAAATTGAAGATTTCCTTGGGAAAGCCATACAACGAAGGGCTTGGCTAGCCATTATTATGTAAAAAATGTGAACTTGGAGAGGGGACTTTCATCGGAGACCTCTACCACACCCCTTCAATCTTTTGCTAGCCTTTGATCATCACCAGTATAAGGACATCATTTCTTGCCTTGTTTGTAGACTCCAAGAGAGAGTGGTAGACTGTCACCTGTCAATCAACAGCAAAACTGACATTTCTGAATGAAGAGCAGAATGAAGGAACCAGGAGAAACTTCAACGCCTGACTTCTACACACAATTTTCCAGTATGTCACAGCCATGGATCTCAAGGTCATAGAGTAACTGGAAGAATGAACCTGGGACATAGGCTAGATGTACCTTCTACCCTGCCACCTCCTCACAATCCCCATGACCAAAATGGCACTGCTTAGGTTGTCTTTTCCTGGTTGACCTTGGTTTCATGTGCTGCTTCCTACAAACACAGCTCTCCAAACACAGGAACGATACCTTAATGATTTCTGTGGAAGCTGATAGCCATTGTCATCCCATGGTTGGTTTAGGTTGGTTTCAAGTCAGTTCAATAGCCCATAGAATTCCTTACTTGATACACTTACTTGGGTCCAGCTGACATCTATTCATTCCCTTGCTTGTGTATGTAAGCCTTCTGGAAACAACACTATCTAAAACAAAAGTGTTTTTTTTTTTTTTTTGATGCCTACTTTAAAGCAAGTTGGCAATTCTTAAACCCAAGGAAACCAGCATAAGCCAAACACTTTCGTGACGTTTTTACATGAATCTTTACCTAAAGGCCTTTGGTAACTTAAGAGATTCTCTCCCGACAGCACCATTACAACCTCCTACATAGGATCCCCAGCAAGTTGGACTTCCAAGGGACAGTTCCAAGGCTCCCAACCCGTGTAACTGTAAAGTTTCCTGGGACTCTAATGCAGGATGCGGTGCTGAAGAATTGCTTGTTAGAATGGAGGCGCAGCAGTCTTTTCAAATGTGACTGTCTCAGACAGACTAGGAAGTAGATCACAGGAGGGTCTAGACAGGCCAGCAGCCAGGCCCTGAAGGACGGATATGCTGTGCCTTGGCTTAGATAAAGATCTCCATGCTCCAGACATCCAGCGATTCTCCTAGATCCACCTAAGATCCTGAGCTCAATCAGGCTTCCTCCCCAAAGGACAAGGTTCAGGAGTTGGTTTTGTGCCTGGCAAGCCAGTTACCTCTTTCCTAACTCTGCTTCCATCCAAGGACCATGCTCAGATGCGGTTTCCCTCTGGTCTTCACTACATAATAACGCCATGGCAGAACCATCAGGGAACTATCCCGCATTGTAAAAAAGGAGGAAAAATAAAGTTCAAATGGAGCAAAGTTGCTTCGGGTGACAGTCCCCAGATGATGGCTGCCCTGCATCCAAGAGCCAGGAGCTCACTGACACACACTACAGATCTTGCCACAGCCCGGTTCAATGACCGGTGTTGACATCTCATAACCCTCAGGAACAACTTGCTGGCCCAGCCTAGCCCTGCGGTCCTCCACACTCTTCCTGTGTCCCTATCCCATATTTCTCTTCTTGACCTTCGGGCTCCTCACCTCCTCCTGTTCTTGCTCCCAGCCAAGCAGCCCAGATTCCCTCTTCCCACCTTCACATGCAGACCGACCCTCATGGCCATTTCCAGTTCCTAGGATGCTGCTGCCAGGGAAGCAGGCGTCCAGAGGCGACAGCAGTAGCCCAAGGGAACCTCCCCCTTTGGCTGTGCCCTGCCAGAAAGCAAAAAGGAAAACATACTCGCAGCTTATTTTTACTTTAATAATATTTTTGTGTAATTATCAAGGACTCTCAAAGCCTCTTGCCCCTCCTGTGTGGTAGGAATAATAAACACGCCCATTTTATAGGGGAGACAGGGGAAGTATGGCCTAGCACACAGGAGGGAGCATGACTCATGCCCAGCAAGCCGTGAGTCAGATGAAATGACCCAGGCCTCCTGACACTGGAGCTGGGGGCCCATTCACAAGGCCGGGCATCCTGCCTACTGTTACTTGCAAACATTTAGTGTGGTCCTCGGCTTCATGCTCCTTGCCCTAGCTCACTTCTGATTAACTAGTCTGCCGTGATGCAAACGAGCAAGGCCTTTCCTGAGTTCTAGCAGAACCTGTAATGTTTACATATTTTACGAGGAGCCTTAGGCATCCCCAAAGGTGGGCTTCTTAAGCAACCTTGCCATGAGAATTCGGAAGAGTGGCCCTATCTGAGAATATTGGCCAAGGCCAAACATCCAGCTGAGGTTGGAAGTAGGGACCTCATTCTTCTCTGGTGGCTGATTTGATTCCCTCTTTCTAACACCTGGTGACAGTTTTGCTCTGTAGGGGCTGAGAAGCATAAGAGGAGCTGTGGCGAGCTACTTCTTGTGCCATCAGAGTAGTTTGAAATCCTGGGAAGACCTGTCAAAAGAAAGTGGTCATGGGTCTTCCTACAGGCCATCTCCAGGGAAGAAGAAAAGGAATAAATGAGAGCCTGCCTCCAGAAGGCAAGTAAAAAGGGTAAGGTTGGCAGCCTCAGGACACCCTTTAAGGCAATCCACCACTTTTAGCAAGCCAGTAGAGTCACTATATAATATATATCCCAAACCAGGCATTTTAACTAGTGGAAGAAGCTACTCATGACTTATTTTAAGATATGAGGATAGAAGGCATAAACAAAGAAGGCGAATCAGGACAGGCAATGGACGGACATCAGTGTTGAGGATGACAAGGAATGACTTCTACCCATGGTGCAACAACTCCATGTGAAACACGGGCACAAAGGACACAGAGGGACATAACCCAAAACCTGCCTGGCTATCCAGAGACATTAGGGGGAAAAAAAAACTCTAGGAAGAACGGAAAAAGAAAATGAGATAGCAGGGTGGGCACCTGAGCTGGGATTTGAGGGCTAGAGGGGATTTGAACTTGTGGTAATAAGAAGTCAAACGAAGCCCATCAAGGGCAGAGACTATCAGGAAGCTCAGGTCCTCTGTAGGATACGCAGGGAAAGGCAGAGTCAATTTGATGTGACTACAAGGCAAGAATGACAAGAAGGAGGCCCAGGGCCAGGTTGGTTTCGGTTCTAATTACCAGACACTGACGTGGACAAACTGTCCTCCGTTTCTAAGCATAGTTGACCAAACCAATGTTTCCTGCCCAGGGTTTGCTTCGTGACCAGCCACTGCTGGTTTCCCCAGGCCAGTGGTCCTCACCCTCAGTAAGGGAGTCTCATCTGAGGAAGAGGCCACAACTCTGGTCACTCCCAAGCACTTTCTCTCGCTAACCACTGGAGAAACAGGTTTGGACTTTCACAGAAAGTACCATTTTGGCCAGACAAGCCCAGAAACTGAACGGGGTGGCTTTTAGGGGCTCTCTCCTACATATTTCACCTTGGAAGCATCCTTGTGAGACCTCTCTGCTTGCTTCCCAGCATGCTCAGCCTCCCTTTAGACCTTGGGGGCTTTCAGAGGCCTGAAGGGTCATGGGATCACAGAGGGACTTTCTCCTTTGGTCCTTAAGACCTCACTGTTGGTGAGGTAGGTTAGGAGAGAGTAAACAGGAATTAAAGAGCAGAGAAATGATTGACAGCTGTGGCAAGCACATATCAACCAGGCCCTGTATATAGAACACAACAAACTTTCCATCTAGCTCTCTGAAAGGACAGAGGGAAAGAGGGGAAGGGGAGGAGCAGCAGGGAAGGGGAGGCGTAGAAGAGGGCTTCACCAGAACTTTCTTCTTCGCCCCACCTCCAACCTTACCCCCTCCCTTATTATTTCCTCGCAGCCCAGGAAAATGAATCTGAGGCTGTGCGGTAAGGCTGCGGGTGACATCTCCACAGACGCTGTAGCTTGGCCCTGCAGGGTTTCTGAGCCTTTAAAGGGCCGCTTGTAAACTCCTGGTGCCAAGCAGAGGCAGCGGGAGGAGCTGGGGCGCGGACAGGGGGAGACTGGCCTGCCTTCAGTGCCTAGAAATCAAAGCAGCCAACCTTGGGCTTTTTCTTCCCTTCACACTGAGGCACTTTTATTGGCGAGATGAAGGGAGGCAGAGAGGGCCTACAGCCCTCGCTTCGCTTTTGGAGGTTAATGACCCAGTTAGCAGCTCTTGGCTGAGTTTCCGACATTTTGCAGACATCAAGCCCCGCGCCTCTGCCAAGTACATTCTGTTCCCTGGAGCTGGTCCAATGCATCTCAGATTACTATGTAATGCGACAAAGAGGGAGAGGTGGCTGGGAGGGGCCCGGAGAGCTGGGCGGGGTGAGCGGGCAGTACCCGCGAGGGCAGGACGCAGAAGCCGGCTGGCGGGTAAGGGGGGATGCCACTCTAAATAGAGCAGCTTCCCGGGAGTCGCATCCCTCGAGGGGCTTCTTAGCAGGAGAGTGAGCCCGATGAAGGTGGATAGGCCCTGTCCTCCAGGAATCCTGCCCCGCGGAGCCCGGCAAGCTCCAGGATGCAGCTGGGGGTGGGGAGCAGGAGACGGGGCGGGACGGCCGGAGGAGGAATCCAAGGGGCGGGCTTAGGGGTTCGGCTCCGCCCTCGAGGCTGCCCCACTCCCACCCCAGCAGCTCCAGGGGTGAGCAGCCTGCGAGCTAATTATAGACCTGAATGGAAAGCGGCGCTTTTGAATGATCTTGTTGCTCCCACTGCCTTTCGAGGCTGAACAGCAGGTGCGGCCCTGCTAGATACAAAGTGATTCATTTAAAAGCCCTCTGTCACGCACGCTGGCTTACTGACACACAGGAATCCTTGTGTGCTCCACCACCCAGAGGATTCCAGAACTGGCTTAAAAGGATTTGAGCCCAGGAATGCAGGACAGAGAGCAGGAGACTTCTCAAACCTTCTCATCACTCTTCGGTAATCTCACCGAGTAGATGAGAGTCCTAGGCCTTCTCAAAATGTTTAAAAGGAGGGTCTTGTTTTACATTCACAGCTGGAGCAATGGAGGCAGGGACACGTTCTGAGAAGTGCTTGTGGGAGCCAGGGAGTCAGTGTGAGGCTAAAGGGAAGTTTGAGGTCCTGCCAGCCCCTTTCGATTGGAGCCTGAAGTCTCCAGATCCGAACCTCTGGCACGGCATGTACGAACACCTTTTCTCCCCAGGTGTGACACCTATCTATTGTACCCCCTAGACCCAGTCCCACCAGTAATCCAGCTGGACGCCAGCAGGCAGTTAGCCGATCTGGGAACAGGCTATGCTGGAAACTGCCCATTTCCCGGTGCGTTATGTGTGAGTTAATCTGATAGGGCTCTGTCAGCACAAACCCAGATGAGGAACTACAGAGGGGCAAAGCATAGACTTTCTTCCGTGTCAGCATCTTACACCCACCTCAGGTTCATAGTCACAGTCAGCTAAGACTTTTCATGACTGGATGACCTTCTCCAGTCTGCATAAGCACCATCAAGCCATGTTCTCATTTGATAGAGTCCTTGCAGAAATAGAGTCTTGGGGGGAGGAACTGGATGGCTCACGGTCATCTGACGGTGAGTGTCTGTGGAGAGAGCCCAAAACAGGCGTGACTGGATCCTGAGATGAAATCCATCAGTACATTTCTTTCAAATTGTAAGCCCACTCAGTCACAGAGAAAGATCGCTGTAAGCAACCTGGGTATTTGCCCCCAGCCTTTCCCTCTAGGTCTCCCACATCCCCATCTCCCATTCTTGTCCGTGTTGGGCTCAGAGAGGTGTTGTTTCCTCTAGGTAAAAGTCTCTAAACTCAGTCAGTGCATCTGACTTTAAATAAAAAGTGAATCCATCACATCACCTGTACCTACCAGTGCCACCTCACCTTTGCTGTCTGGACCTAAACTCCTTCCCAATAGCCACGCCAGAACTTTCATCAGTGCCAATGGATCAAGAGGTAGCATCAAATTGCATATGGAAAGAAACAGAAATTGGGGGTAGAGATTATTGTAATTGCTCCTCACTTGCTGCTTACAAATTCTATATCTCGGGCTTTGTAAGTACCCACCCTCCCCAACATCCACTCGGTTCTGTCCACAGAACACAGTAAATGAAGAACTACAATAATAAAAAAAATCTCCCATGACAGCACAATACTGTATGTGTCTAAACTGGCAATGTTGCGTTTCTCTGAGAACAGGCGAATGTGAGCGTTCTCGTACCAGCCCAGGTGCCGCTCTGATCTGCACTATGCACTGTTCAGTCTGTCCAGGTCTCGACTTTGTTCTCTGTGAAAACAGACATAAGCATGGCTTGTTGAGGCAGTGCTTCAGGGCTGACTCAGGAAGGAACACAGGCCTCAGAGAGTCTCTTCAATCGGAGTACCCAATTGAGAGTCTGGATTCTATTTTTTGCCTGGGATACATTTTTAAGGTTTTATGTGTCTCAATTTCATGAAGTACAAGAGGATAACAATAGTACCCACTTTGTAACTATGTGGATGAAATGAGTTTAAATGTAAGGGGCTGAAAGACATGCCTGGCACATAGTTAGTTTAGTGTTCAGTAGGATGAAGGTGAAACATATATGTAGGGACTTCCTAGAATAATGCCTATCAGAGAGACCATGCTCACTAAATAGTCTCTGTGTGTTTTTCTCATTTTTAGAATGGAATTCTACCAAGATTAAACTTGAATATTGTATATGAAAAACATGTGGGACTCTGTAAGACGGCTCACAAACTACAATATTAACTTAGTAGCTAGTGCACTGATTTGGCAAATATTATGTATTAACCATGTGTGATCAAACTTGATGTGTAGAGGTAAATAATGTCCATGTCTTCAAGGGAACAATAAGCAAGTATGGACCTGCTATTAATATATAAATATCTGATACCAGGGAAACCTGGTGTTCACTTTGACTAGCACAAAACTCCAAGTGTCATAAAGCATCCAGAAGCACAAGCCTATCGGTGGGATGAGGATTCAGGAGTAAATGCAGTCATGGTAGAAAGAACACAGTGCTTCCTGGGGGAATTTTCATGATCTAGGGGACTGAAGAGATGGCTCAGTGGTTAAGAGCACTGCCTTCTCTTCTAAAGGTCCTGACTTCAGTTCCCAGCAACCACATGGTGGCTCACAGCCATCTGTAATGAGGTCTGATGCCCTCTTGAGGAAGAGACCTGGTCAGTCATCCTCATCAACTTACACCATGAAACCCAATATGGACAAGTTCAACTGAACGGCCATATACAGGCTGCCCATGCATGCTTCAGCATTGCCAGAGCATACATTTCTATTTCAATTTTTAGACACTTTGAGATGACAACAATTCCCAATTTTAGAAACAAAAAGTAGAACCCACCTAGGAATGAGAAGACCACATTCACCACACTGCAGGATTGCCAGTGTTCAGAGAACACAACCCAATCAAAGAAGGAGCAAAATAAAGATAGCAGACTAAAGAGGGGAAACCGGGAGGCTGAGTGCTCCAAAGAGACCAGGGATAACCAGGAGGGTCCCAGAGGGCCCACTGAAGATGAGAAGGCAATATCCTGAGGGCAGTCTCATGTTCTAGCTGAACAAGTGCCTGTATAGAATATGGAGATGGGGTGGCGCAGGGCTTCTCTCTGAGACCAGAGCTGGTGGCAAGGATTACAGTTGACTCCTGTTACTCCACAGAACCTTAATTCTCATAGTTGGTGTATCCTTGCATGTGTCATCTCTTACAGTGGCCTTGTGAGCCCATGCACTGTGGAAATGGGGGTTTCCCCTTGCTTACCTATTTCTGAGCATACCACAGTGACTCGAGCCAATGAAAACTCCCAGGCCCCAAAGCTTAGAGGACAGTTGAAATGGTCCAGAAAGTAGGTAGCACTAGACACAATTTAAAATAGACTAAAAAGGACTGCAGAAAGTATCATAGGACCATACAAATCCTCCCATCCACACCTCTCTCTCTCTCTCTCTCTCTCTCTCTCTCTCTCTCTCTCTCTCTCTCTCTCTCTCTGTGTGTGTGTGTGTGTGTGTGTGTGTGTGTGTGTGTGTGTGCCTACCCCTTCTAAACAATAAGGCACAATCAGAAAGCATGAGGGAGAAAAATAGAATGTGAAGCTTAAAGCCGACATAAAATCCCCTCTATGGTCCTCCATCCCTCAGTGCTTAATTCACCATTTCTTGGTTCAGTCCTTCTTTGATTCAGAAATAAAAAGGAAAGGAAGAAAGAGAAAGAGAAGAGATGGAACGCTCTGGAGAAAGCTACCCACTTAGGCAAGAAGTTTTGTTGTTTTCTAAAGTCCTCTCTAATGGATCCCGTCCCGGCTCAAGTTGGGGGTTATAAAAGAAATCCAACTGGCTTCTACAAGCAGCAAAGAAGCTTTGCCTGCCATCCTGTTTCAACCCTCTGAAACTGTCAGTGGTATCGCCTTTCTCATTGCACTGGGGGAGGCATTTGGTGCTGCACTTCTCCTGCGGAGGCTCAGAATGCCAGCAGTGGAAGTCACAGCGCCAAGAAGTTAGGGGATTCGGCCTCTTCCTGCAATAAGAAGAATCAGAAGAAGGAGAGAAGAAGCCAAGAGTCCCAGGCCACCCAGGTCACTGGTGGGTGAGAAGAGGACCTGAGACTTTGAAGTTCAGGGTTAGTGCTCTTTCCAATACCATGCTGCTGCGAAAAGGAGCCCATTTTGCTGGGAAGAGGGAAGCGATGGTAGAAACAGGCCCAGATTTGAATCCAGTCTTGCCGTATGCATGCTTTCAGCTGTTAGCAGGAACCCGGGTCTTCTGCAATAGTAGTGGTCATTGCAGGGCAGCTGCTTTACACTGGGTCCTGGAAGCCTAAGAAACTAGTCCTAGACGATAAAACAGCAAGCGGTTGAGCCAGCGCGTGCCCAAACTCATCTCACTCTGAACTCCATCTTCTTTCTTATAGCGCACTGTTTCTGTATGCCTCTGTTTCTCATCTATGATACATAAAAAGGACTATGACCTATTTTGGAATAAAAAAAAAGCCAGGCATCTTTGTGCATGCTTGCAATCCCAGCGTTTGGGAGGTGGAGGGAGGAGGATGGGGAGCCTGAGGTCGTCTATTACTTTTATAGAAAGTTTGAGGCGAATCTGAACCCCAAGAACAGAAATGAACGAAATAAAGTGTACTTAGCACAACACTTGACACATAGTAGGTGCTATATGAACATTCACATATTATTTCGTAGAAGACATTTTGAATGTGGTGTGTGCTCTTTTAAGATCACCCCATTTGGATTATATAACTTGAGAATGTGAGATATTGTCAATCATCTTCACTATATTTCTCTGCCCCGCCCCTTTAGTCCCAGATGTCTTTGGCATGCTTCCGACCTGGAGAATCCAAGCAGAATAGGTAAGGCAGGATGGGGACTAACTCTCTCCATTAGTGTGGGAATGCTGAACGAAACAGTTCAGACTCAACAAGAACAACTCCAACGGCTCACAGATCCAGTCCAGAGCCTGGTAGGCTATCCCAGCCAGGGACCAGTGCACACGAGTTGGCACTGGAAATACCCAAGGTAGGAAGCTCACACAGTGCTGAATCATCAGAGCAGGGTCCACCCTCTTTCTAGCAAAGACAGACCAGACTTTAGCTAGGAGGATAAGACTGGGAAAGTAGATCATCAGGAAAAGAACATAAAAACCAGGGCTTAGAGCAAAATCCAGGTAGAAAGGAACAGAGATTATAACAAATCTAGGGGTTCAGAAGAGGATAGATGTGTCTTATTCACCTCTGATTACAAAAGCCAATAAGTAGCATGAAAAACTTGCTTATGGAAACAGTAGGTTGAAAAAAAAGTACAAAACCATTCATTGGGATGATGTCACTATATTCAGGGGAGTTATCTCCTGTGTAGACGGTGCGAGGTACAAAAGACATGGAAAGTGGGGGCTTTAACTCTGTGTGTTATGTTTGATTTCCTTTAGGAAAATGGAGATCTGAGGCAAATAAGAAAAACTGTGAGCATCTGCTCTTCCTGATGATAAATACATGGCATCTGTTATAGCCTTTCTGTATGATTACTATTTAATAATTTAAAATAAAAGCATAAAAGTAGTAAATATTTAAAATCTAATACATTTTATTAATATCTGTCACTGCAGAAAAATCTGGGGATTTTGTGAATAAAAACATAGGGAGATAATGTCTTTTAAGTGCTCCAATGTTGGCTACCTTGCATGGTATTTTCAAGCATGGGAACTCATCTGACTCATGTAGGACCTTGGCAGAGGGTTTGAATGCTGATGCCCACACATACGTGGAAGGAGAACTTCTGGATTCTTTCAGTCATTTGGCCACCCATCCCTAACTGACCTTTCTGGCAAGAAAGTTCAATCCCATTTTGATTTAGGAATTGGGATCTTGCACTCATACATATTTACATAGTTACACACACACACACACAGAGAGAGAGAGAGAGAGAGAGAGAGAGAGAGAGAGAGACAGAGAGCGAGCGAGAGAGAGAGAGAGAGAGAGAGAGAGAGAGAGAGAGAGAGAGAGAGAGAGAGAGAGAATTTGCTAACAATCAAAGCTTAATGCTACAAATTCTACACAATAAAATTTATAGATTTTACTTGGACAGACCAACAAAGCTCAAACAGCACCATCAACCAGGGGACCTAGTGGCATTTATAGAAACTGCTCAACAGCAGCAGCGCCCATCCTTTCCAAGTGTGCATGGTGGCACATTCACCAGGAGAAGCTGCCCTGAGGCCCAACAGTTGTGTCCACCTTGAAGCAGAGCTCTTCAGGTCCCCACTCAAAAACAAGTTTCTTTTTATAGAAAAGTTTGGAGACATCTGGCCTCTGACTTCAACATGACAAGAAAGAAGGCTGAATTGTAATACGCCAACAGAAGCCCATCAATATGGCTAATGGCCAACCCATTTGACAGGAGGCAAAAGCATAAACATGAGGGCCCGAGCAGAGCATTCTGGGACCATGTAGCTATGGGGAAACAATATCAAGTCCAGAAACGCCTTGGGGAATCGTACATATTATGCTAGACAGCTTCATAGAGAGAGGCTTCAGAGGCTTCTGCTGAAGAGGGCTCTGTCTGCTACTTACCCACAAGAGGCTGTGTGTGAGGCTGTTTCACTTCCCCTTCCTGGAGACTGACTTCCTCTTGGGCAAAACTGAGTCACTAGAATCTAGTAACTAGATCTCCAAGATAATTTCCATTTCTACCTTCCTGTTACTATTTTTGTGTTCCTTCTAATTGCCCGGGTCTTCAAACAAAGGGTACCAGACATCAGAGGCCTACAGAGACTGAACTGTTTCCCCCCACAGTCCTAGATATGTTCAGACATATCCCTAAGGGTTTCGCGAGGACATATTTACAAACAGCTTCCAACAGGCAACAAACTGACAGAATAAGCCTTGCAAGAGAAATCCTCTATGACAGACAATTTAATTCTGAACAATAGACCACATGAGGGTGTATAAATAACTAATTATACTACACAACACGAACAGTTTTTTGGATGATTGCAAAATTGGGGAGGAAGGAAATGCAATGGTATTTATATATTTGGGCTTCAGTCAAAGATTTCATCTTCACTCTTAGGCAATTTTACATACAAAATTAGCTCAGACTAGAACATGGTCAAACAACTCAAAACTGGCAGCAATCTGTTAGCCTGGGGGACAGTTTGTGTCCAACCATCAGGGAAATAGAATGGAAGGTTGACCGTGTTTTCCTGCAGTTTCTATGGGATGCTCTGTGGGTGGCACCTTGGTCCCTGCAGGGACCTAGAGAGAATACAGCAGTAGAAATACAACATATTCCAGGATGAAGCCCAGCTTCGTTTGATATACACTCTGGCATACTCGATTCCACCCTTTTTCCTGGATTTCTACTGTCGTCCATGGCTATGCCAACCCTTACAGATGTAGAAACTGGGGTGTTCGTATGTCATTGCATGCCCAGTGCCTACCTCTAAATTTCATTGTTGGGCCAATTAATGAAATGAATAAATTATGGTCTTTACCCAGGTTCGATTCCTTGGCCTCAAGGATGGCAGTTTACCACAAAGGATGGTTTATACATATCTTTACTGAGATACAAGGCTCTTTAAGCACAGAGAACAGAGAAGTCCATTTTAACCCTGGGGACTGCCAAGGGCCCTTACTTCCCGCATGCCTTTGCATACCCAATTTTTCATGCCTGGTTGTTCCTTAAATCCTAGGCATAGAGGAAACGGGAAAGATAGCTATGAAGACAAACGCCTCTCATAGTCTCTTGCAGTAGCAATTTTTAAACAAATGAATATAAATATTAATGCTGAGTTGTGTTATGTATTTTGAAGAAAAAGAATAGGATATTTAAGTTAAAATGAGGCCAGGTCATGGAGGAAAGAATGATGTGAACTTACTTCTAGGGACTGAGGGATGACCTCTTTGGAAGTGACATAACAATGAGCAGGGTCCAGCTATGATATTCAGGGATTTATTGTAAGTGCTTTGCATTTATTGAATAAATGAATATATCTTTATAAATGGAGAACCTTGAAGTTCTGAAAAATAGAGTTATAGGAGAAGAGATTTTCAGGAGGATAGAAGAACTAAATCAGAAGTAATAGGAAGAAAAAAACAGTCTATCTAGAAGCAGCTACAGTAGATGTGGATCTCTCAGTGTGTACCCCAAATGACCTGCCAAAGGGCAGCAGTAGGGGCCATCCATGGGTCCCAGAAGAGGACAATGAGCAGAACTGCCTCTGGAAAAGGTGGCTCTAGAGGGTTTATAAGGGATTTAAGGATTGGGAAAATATAAAAGGTTAGCAGACTGAAAACGTGGTCCAGGGTCAGCTAGGAAAGCGGCAGGGGAAACAAAGTGGCGTGACTGCCAAGTGACCCACAGTTGAGTGGGAGGGGAAAGGAGAAGCCAAATTCATCATTAAGTCTCAAGTCTTTGTCTAGAAAGGTGTGTGAGGAAGGAGAAGCTCTTGGTAAAGATTACACACAAAAAAAGGAAGAAGACTTGGGGCAGAAGAGAGCATGGAAGAGACATCTGATACTTGAGGTTTGCAGAGCCCCCAGTGGGAACTACCCAAGAAAGAATCCCCAAAATACCCCAGGTCACACTCTTCTATAGTTTTCCAGCACAGAAACTCAACTTGAACCTGGATCAATGGTTCAGAAGACTAATTCTAGAACTCTTCAGGCTTCTAAGCCCCTGCACCTGCTGGCCATGGGTAGCAGAGATGTACTTTGTATAGTATTAGACTACCGTGACAACCATTACATTGCTATTGGGTCATGATAGCAATTGGGCTAACATTGTTCAATCACTTCTCTACTCTGAATACGTTCCCAATCGTCCTTCTACTGTGCCCATTCTACTGTGGCATGAAACTTGAGCTAACTCTCTCCCATTCCATGTCCCCAAAGAGCCAAGACGATTCTCCCCCTGCTCTACTGAATCTTGCAACCAAATTTAAAACCCAATGAAACATGGAGGGGAGGGTTTCACACAGAGATCTAGGGCAGGAAATGTAGTGAATGCAGAAACCCCAGCTTTGATGGATAGAAAAATGGCATGTCTAAGTGTTTCTGAATGTAATTAATGAGGCCCCCCAGCCAAGCCTGCTATGGAAGATTACTCAAGATAAAGGGTGAGTTGGCTAGGCAACCTACAGAGGGAACATTGTTCCTCAGCAGCCATTTAGTCAAGAACAGATGAGGCTAGAGTGATAAAGCCATGCTCAGCTCTCAAAGACTTTTTCCTAGAAAGCGGAAAACAAAGGCAGGATATGGGCTTAGCCGTCTGCTTCCTTGGGAGCCCTGCAGCAGAACTGCCCCCTCACTTAAGCCAAGAATGAAGCGTTCAAATTGCTACCAGGGAGCGCACAGGGTCAGAAGTTCCTAGAAGCACTTCCTATTTGAATCAAAGCAGCGCGGGGTAGAGCAGTCTGAGGTCAAATGCAAAGTGATTTTTAACTCTGACCTACACACTCATCCCCTTGAAGCACTTAACTACTTTGGGGTGACTACAGATTGTGCGGTGACAGCCAGCAGTGCCAACAAGCCTTTAGTTCCTTTAATCTGTCAAAAGGTGTCATCTGAAGCTTTCTCCCTTTAGGTTAGTTTGTTTGCTTGTTTTGAGAACAGGATCTCTTGGACCCAGGCTGGTCTCAAACTCACCATATAGCCATGGCTGGCCTGGAACATCCTAGTTCTCTTCTCTCCACTTCTGAAGTATGGAATGCCAGGAGTGTGCCACTGTACCTGGCTACAGTCAGAGCCTTCCTGCAGATCTAAATAAACATACGACTGTAAGACAAGCAGTCCCAGAACAGCGCACGTCCCAGAACAGCCCACGTCCCTCACCTACACTTCTGAAAGATGCACATATTTTTCTTTGTACTTTCAAAGTTACTTACCTTGTGTGTTCATTATTTTGTTTTGAGACATCGCTGTGCAATCCAGGCTGGCCTCAATCTGAGGAGCCTCTTGCCAGAGTCTCTTACATGTTGGAAATTACAGACATGTGCTACCATGCTGGACATTTACTCTGTTTCTGCTGTTGATTTTCTTTTCTTTTCTTTTATCCTCTTTTCTTTTCTCTTCTGCAGACAGGATTTCTCTGAGCAGCCCTGGCTGTCCTGGAACTCACTCGGCAGACCAGGCTGGTCTCAAACTCAGACCTCTTGCCTGAGTGCTGGGATCAAAGATGTGCACCACCACTGCCCAGCGTGATTTTCTTTTCACCATTAGAGACAGCAGCACTGAACGAGAAAAGGCCCAAGTCCAAAACCAGCCCCTGGGCCTCAGCCAAGTATCAAAATAAGAGGGTGTTCCTAAGGTATTTTGGATCTTATGATTGATAGATAGATAGATAGATAGATAGATAGATAGATAGATAGATAGATAGATAGATGATAGATAGATAGATGATACATAGAAACATAGATACATAGGAAAGGCTTTGTGACCAATATGTCCTACACAGTGTAAGAGTGAAGTCTTCACTGACTAAACTTGTCAAGTGGATTTTCTTCAGCCCCAGTCACTGCTCCATTTCCCAGAGGACCATGAGGCAGCTGTAAAGATGCTATTCCTTCCACTTCTGATTTCCACTGTCTGTCTCTGTCTCCATCGACAACGAACTAACTGTGAATCATCTGTTAGTATCTGCGGGGCACAAGGCAATTCAGCACTGCCAGTCTGGGAAAGTCTTTTGCGTTACAGTAAACACAACAGGAAGAGAATACGGATTTAGCTCTTCATTAATAATCCATCAGAAGGTAGAGTCAAACAGATACAGAAAACTGGATCAACCAGCCTCGTCTAGAATGTTCTCAGTACAAGGGAGTTTTTTATACCTCATTGGAATTTGGGGCTCGATCTTCCTAAGTTTCTGTCCTGACTCAACAAGGTCAGCAAACTTTTCACATTTTCCTTTTCAACCTCCTATGGCTAATAAGGACAATTTATGAAAAGGTATTAATATTAATTTAAACTGTAGAAGTGTCATAGAGTAAGCCCTTAAACATATTTGGGCTCTTTCCTTCAACTTGAGCAAGAGAAACAAAATAATAATAACAATAACAGTAATAATAGTATCTGCACAGTGTGAGTGTTCTTTAGTTAGACCCTGTTCTAAGAGCTTTGCCCACATTAACTTCTAAGTTTTCTCAATAAGACAGACCAGTGTTTCCATCCCCACATGACAGGGCTCAACCCAGGTCATCTGCCAGTGAAGCACACTCACCCAGCAGACAGCAGTGTGGCCATGACTGTGGGCATTAGCTCATAAAGCCTTTCAGCTTTGTATTCTGAAGCCTGGCCCCAAGGCTTTTATCCCCTTATTACTGTGGAATGACTTCCTAGAAAACATTCACTTTTGCAACATGGTAAAAGTTATTTCCTGTCATTTAGGATGATTCTCCTTCCTATAAGAACTTGGTAGTTGAATGGTAGCTTTCCCCCAACTAATCTGCCCTTGAGAATGCCCACACATCACACAGTTCTTTGTGCTCTGAGAGTAAGTACCATAAATAGACACTGAAGTTATAATACACAGTGATAGATTTGATTCCATTGACTAGGTGTGGGGAGATAAGAAGGTGTTTGGGCATTCCCAAAAGAAGCCCAGGGCCTGGTGAGATGGCTCAGATGGTGAAGGCACTTACTGACCGGCCTGAGAACTGAAAACTGAGTTCAGCCCCCAAAAGTGTATACAGTGGGAGAGGGGAACTAACTCCCCAGGTTATCCTCTGACCTTCCCATGTGTGTGGGGTAGACATGCACGCACACACAGACACACACACACACACACACACACACACACTGGATGATAGATGGATAGATGGATGGATGGATGGATGGATGGATGGATGGATGGATGGATGAATATTTTTATAAACCCGAAGGTCGGAATTGGTTCTGGAGAGGCTCATGTGTGTCTGTTCTGGAAGTCTATAATCAGCCTTTCCTCCTAAGCCACCCACGTGTGGAATGGAAAAGGGAAGTCCCCTGTGTCTATTTGCTTGTGACCATTTCATTTCTCCCACAGGTGGATCCTGGAGACACTATTGTCTAGACAGACCTCAGGGCTTCAGTCTTCCCCTCTGTCCAGTGCTAGTCCTCTTCTTTGTGGCTCTTTTCCATCAAACTTCAGGCCTTTTGGCTCTTCCCTCTGTGCTTAGTAAGCTTCCCACTGCAGGGAGAGGGGTCTGTCTTCTAAGGCTTCCCTCCACCCACTGAGTCTTCAGGACTCTGGTTTAGCTGCACTTTTCTCCAGCTGTGTATACCAGATAACCCTCACTTCATAATTACCCCCTTTCTTTATGGGTTTTCTACACCATAAAAGAATCTTTCTAACTTAGAACTCAGTCCCTCATCATCTTACATAAATTCTATGTGTGTATCTCTGTGTCAGCAGAGAGATTCCCTAATTGGTACAGTGAAGGTCACATTAATTTCTGAACAGTCCTCCTAGAAGACGCTGTCACTGAATTTTGGGTTGCTTTGATCATGTTCTTATATAGGAGGCTAAAAGTATTTTGGGGTCTCCATTTTGACTTGTGATCCTACCCCAAAGACTAAGCCAGCCAATGAGCTCCTTTCACAGTGATTCTATGGTAGCGCAAACTCAGAGCCGGGAGGGAAGTTCAGTCGTGAGCATTTCAAGATTTATTCAACTGAAGAATTCACCCCACCAGAAAGCATGACTGTGATTTCTTTTATTATCCAGCATATGAATAAGAATTACTGTAGTGATTAATTAGTGGCAGGAATCATTTATTTTTGGAAAGGCACGATGAAAACATTATAGAATCCCACTCAACCATTCTTTACACATGCACTCCCCTAATAACTTGATAGTGCTTTATAGCTGATGGATTTCTTCATGGCTTCCTCTTCATATTTACACGGAAGTAAGGCTCATTGGGGATTCACAAAGAAGAAAGCTGAGGTCTAGCAAAGAAATGACTGGCAATTGGGTGCTACATCTCATTCTTAAACCCAGGCCCCCTCACACCATCGCAAACTCTCTTCTTCCATACATTGTTAATGGGCGCAGAAACCTCCCAGATGGAGTCTTCCAGGGGAACGGTTGCCTCTTGGGACTTGTCACTGCCCCGTGTGCTGCCTCAGCCACCCTTGAACAAAGGCTTCTTGGGGCCCTCAGCGCTGAAGAACTGTGGCTCCAGCAGGATCCAGTGTCCAGAAACTTCCAGACCTCTCAAGCCACTTCAAAGCCTCCCTTCCAATATCTTAACTGCTTTCCCTGCCTTCAGAAATACTCTATGTGCTGTCTGTCCATCTCCTCCCCATCACCTTAGTCCTGCCTGAGAAAGTGCCTTATGGATTCTAGATGAAATGAGTTAGATAACCGGATTCCCAGGAGGGGCTGCTCTAAATGAACTGGACGCTCGTCTGTTTCAGGTGGGCTTTAATTGGCTGCATGCCTCCCCAGTGCTTCCAGCCCAGCTAGGCACGTGGAAGGGGGTCCGGACACACTGTTGTAACAAGTTATAGAACAGGAAATAACAGCAAGCATACTGTTTAGAGTGATGGAAATCTAGAACAAGAACTATCGGCACACCTTGTCTCCGAGGGAGTGAGAAGGGCTGGAACTGAGAAACCGACACTGCCGTATGCCTTCTGGACTATATGGCTTTGTGTCAACTGAACCGAAACCGAAGCCCTTGCTTATCTGTTCTACCTGAAAATGCCCCCCACCGCAGAGCACAAAGGTACTATGGTTGTTTTTATCATGTATCCGTGGATTATTGTAATCTAATTGAAGCACTAAATGCTTTGCAAATGGGTTTTGCCTTTGTGGCATCTGGGCCGCGTAAGCAAAAGAATCAAAGTCCCCGGCAAGAGGCTTTCCCTCCATTCTAACTGTAGCCTAGGATGACGTAGGTAAAAATAGAAGAAACCCACAGCGTGTAATTAGCAGGGAAGCCCATTCCCCCTCGACTTCATATTGTCTTTCCAAGTGACTTCCTCTATCGGCTCTTGATCAATTCTCTCTTGAACCCGTTCCCAGAGCACAGGGAGACTACCGACTGACCACACATGTCCTTTGGCCAGCTGAGTCTCAGGTCCTCAGATGCTGGGCGACACTACCCAGCACAGGGGGTGGAGGGAGAGTCAGGGCAGTCTACTCCAAAAGGTACCTGTGTGACAATGAGTTTGTCTTATCTCTGCTATGAAAAGGCAATGACTACTGAACTGGAGCTGACACAATTGCAGCAACGTTCACTATCAATATTCAAGCTTCCGTTGAAAGAAAGGAAGCAGCAAGCAGTGGATGAAGCAAGGTGAAGAGTGCTGTGGGCTTGCCTCTGTGGCCAGGTGACCTGGGTCACCAAACCAGGCACTTCTCCGGACCCCCACGCTGCTCTGCCACGAGATAAAAATAACCATGTCTTGTCAGCTACGTAGAATTCTTGTGAGGCTAGAAGGAGATCATGGAGGTGGAACAGACTTCTTCTTTTTTTTTATTTATTATGTATACAATATTCTGTCTGCGTGTATGCCTGCAGGCCAGAAGAGGACACCAGACCTCATTACAGATGGTTGTGAGCCATCATGTGGTTGCTGGGAATTGAACTCAGGACCTTTGGAAGAGTAGGCAGTGCTCTTAACCGCTGAGCCATCTCTCCAGCCCCAAGGAACAGACTTTTTTTTAAAAAAGAATATGTAGCTTTATCCATTCTGAGCAATTTTTGTTAGCATACATTGAGTTGAAAAGATGGGGAGAAATTGTTTTGTCTCCTTGGTCTGGAACTTTGAATCACAAAACAGCTAAGTCAGCAGCTTCGGGGCACACCTAGGGGAGGAGGCCTGGCTCCCTGCCTCTTGTCCTAGCTGTTAAACATCAGCCCATTGCTCTAGAGTATAATATATCACACAGATGGGACCTGGGAAGCCAAGCCGGAGGGCCACGTGTCACTCTCTATAGCTGCTTCGCTCCAGACCCCAAGGAATTTAAAACTCGTGCTTTCTCCTCAGGCCTGACGGCTCGGAAAGGAGGCCTTGAGGCCTGACTGCTTCTGGGAAATGCTTACTGGCATGTAGCTGAACCTAGCTGTTTGTTAGGGGACGTGTTCACACTGTGCTTTGAAGATGAAGCCTGGGTTGGGAGAGGTGAAGTGCATGGCCCAAGGTCCAAAACTCCTGTCTGACTAAGCCCAGAGTCCTCGTGGGTACTGAAAGTGAGATCTTGCGTCACGATGTAAGATCTGAGCTCCAGACTAAGCTGGGCCAGAGGGGCAGGCAAGCCTCATTCTCTGAAGTTTACGCCCTAGTGAGGTTTTAGAACTCTCTCTCTCTCTCTCTCTCTCTCTCTCTCTCTCTCTCTCTCTCTCATCAAGATGTCTCTGTAATCCAGTAACTACAGACAGCAGGACACCAGTGGTGACAGTTTGAATAGGAAGCCGGTCAGGTTTTGCCTTCTCCCATCTACCCTTGGCTAGTCTACTCCAGGGCACTTCCGCGGGGCCTGCCAGACCCAGGATGAATCTTCACAATCCCCCATAGCAAAGTTTTCCCACCCGTACCGCACCCACCGCTAACCTCAGCCTTGCTGAGGCATTGTGGGGGACAACCACGGCTTCCTCGAAAGGATCGTGGTTCCTGGTGTCTTCTTTGGACCACTATGGTAGGTCCCAGAAGGGATGGCCTCTTGGTCTGTGGTGAGGGTGGGTCACAGAAGAAAAGGTCACCGGGCAGAAGTGGACCCTCTAGGCTCTCCGAAGCTGTGTGGGTGGTCCTTCCGAGCCCTTTTTCTATCTACAGCAGTGCTTTAAGAACGGGGAATACTGGCCTCAGGGTCCCCTTAGTGTTCAGATCTCAGTGTTAGGATCTATACTCCAAAGGGGTGTTTCTAGTGAAGTACTCTCTTCTTTGATTGATGGAAGCAGATGTGTCCCCACGGGTCTAACCTGCATCTCTTTCCCTGCTTCCCCAGGTAGCTGCACCTCTTACAATCATGTGCTAGGACTACCCCAGGGTCTTCTTGTTCCAACTTGGAGCTTTGGGGACCTACATAAGTTCACATTCCTCTCTGGCCTCCCCAGCTGTGGCGTGGGGAGCAGGGAAGCTCCTGGTATGAGCTTTGGGAAGTCTGGCTCCTTGGTTGTAAGAGATTTCGGCCCGTAGGCTAGCCTCTTCTGACCTATATTAGTCACAAAGACCTGAGTTCATTTTCTGTGACCAGTCTAGGCTGCCCTGGAGGAGGAAATACAGACTACTGCCTAGCCGGCTTTTATGCAACTCTCTTTCAGAAGCAAAGCGCTTGGCCTCCCTTGGCTTCTGGCAGCAGCCAGGGGGATGCAATTCTGGCACCTGTTTTTCTGAGGGGGCAGCTAGATGCAGTAGGGCAGACAAGGATCCTCTTTGGAGTTCTAGGTGCTGAATCTAGTGTGACTCTCTGGAGCTGGATTTGTCCCTCAGCAGGGTGACAGTCACAGTCCTGCAGCATGGGAAAAACAAAACAAAACAAAAAACACAGTCATGGAAGTTTAGGTCTCAGAGTTTGAGATGCCCTGGAGCTTTCTTGGCAAGTGGTGGTTTGGTATGGATTTTGTAGCATCCAGACAAAGGGAAAAGATTCAGATATCCGTGTGACATGACTGGACTTGGCTAGACAGCAACAGTCTGTGGAAACAGACCAGTGTGTCTCATCTGACCTCTACTGAATCAGACGAGCCTTGTCCAGTGAGCTTCTTCTGACAGAGTCTGGGAGCTCACAGTTGGAAGGGCTATGGGACCGGCTTAGAGTAGCTCTCCACACAGACCTGAGAGCCTGAAATATCCAAGCACAGTTAACCCTGCTACCTCCACGCCACTTCTCCAAACACGTGTGCACACGATAAGTTTGTCAGGGCAACAACTCTGGACAAAAAGTGGAGATAGTAGTTTGGGGCAAGAGTGCCCTCATTGGGTCCTGGGTGATAAGCAGAGCATGCGTGGTCAGCATAGTTGGGAGCATGTAAGATTCAGGCCGAGGTTGGGTGACAAGAGCCTGGGAGTAGGTACACATCCTCATAACTGGGCCGGGCTCAGAGGCAGGCCAGGTCCTGCTAGTGTAAAGAACAAAAGTGAATTCTCTCTTCACTATATGACAACAAGAAGGCAGGAGGAGCCCAGCCCAGGAGAGCTCATCCATGCAGGGGACTCAGGCACAAGTGGAATGGGAACAACGGTCCCAGGTTTGAAGAGAAGAATCACCCCGTTGGGCTGGGAGTTGGGCTAGTAGTCTGACTGTTGATTTCCTTGAGCTTTGAACCTTTTTCCTTGCTGAAAATGAGATTTACTCAGTGCTGAACCTAAGGCAAGACAGAGTCTTTCTGGAGCCCTCATGGAATCCAAGACGGACTAGAAGAAGAGGAAGAAGAAGAAAGCCAAGGGGGTCTCTAGGCACCCCAACCTCTCCCTGGTTTCCTGCCACCTCCCTGAGTATCACCTCATGTTTTATGTGATGGTGTTGGATCACAGCAGAGGTATCCAGTCTGTGTTCTGAGAAGCCCAGAGACCCCCAAGCAGGGGGTCCACAGGCTCCATGGGAAACTCATACAGGCAGAACAGAACCTTGATCCACAGTAGCCTGGAGCAGTTCTGTTTTTAAGTTTAGTGTGTTGGGTTTCCCTATAAGATTTTACTTGGAAGTCCTAGTAAGAGGAAAAAAATAAAAAGGTAAGAACAGAAGCCAAGGAGAACATGAGGTTGGAGCATCTCCAGCCCGTTCCAGGCCGCTGTTTTCTGACTCACCCTGGTGTTCTCCTCCACACACTTTCGAGAACCATTTCTCTTCCTTTCTGCCACCATCTCAAGGAAGAATCCATACGTAAGCCCAGAAAAAGCCGCTGCTTAGATCACATTTCCCAGCGCTGAAGAGCGCTGGCTCACAGGGAAGAATACTGGGGGTTTTGTGGGCTGAGCGGGAGGGGCTCTGAGGCCCCGTGGCTGTAAATCAGGTTGGAGGTTTGCATTCCCAGCAGTATGACCTTCAGACACCCTCTTCTCCCCCCCTCAATACCTTCACGCTCACACCCAGGCACAGGGAAGCCTGCCCAGCTCCAAGCTGCCCCTGGAAGCCAGGCCCACTTGGAGGAGCTGTTTTGATTTTTCAGGAAAAGCTACTCATAGCCAAACCTCCCTCCCAAGAACAACACCGGCGAGGATTTCCTACGTGCTTGAAGGAGGAAGACTCTGGAAGACTGCTTGCCGTTGCCTGGCCCAAAAGGCCCATACATAACATCGCCACAGGAAGTAGTGAGTGCCATATATAACTCTATTTGTGTTTCCCTAAATATTTCCCGCTCTTGCCAGCCTCTAGTCTTCACGCCATAGACAACCCTGCTCTCCCATTGCCTGCTCCAGGTGGCACTTCTCTCGATGCCCACAAACCCAGGAATTCCACAAGCTTGGGGAACTGGCACACCAGAGGAACTGAAGGTTTCCATTGCACTCACAGAATTACCCTATCCAGAGAGTGCATCTTTCTCACAGGGAAAGAGTTGGCTGACGTGTGGGAGTGTTGCTATGGGCGTCAAGGGTGTCCCAGCCTAGACTCTCCTGCTATGTGGTCTCCAGGAATCACTTCCTTCTTACTGCCTGGTTTGAAGAAAAGGGCTCCTCCAGTCAGACAGTTCAGGCCTGGAGAAATGGCTCAGCGGTTAAGAGTTCCTACTGTTTTTCCAGAGAACCTAGGTTCAATTCCCAGTACCCACATGACAATTCACAGCTGTCTGTAACTCCAGGATCCAATCAGGCAGTTTGTATTAAGGGTTTTTCTTGACCAAGGTCTTGGGGTTTTTTGTTTGTTTTGTTTTGTTTTTGTTGTTGTTTATTTTGGTTTTGGTTTTTGGTTTTTCGAGGCATGGTTTCTTTGTAGCTTTGGAGCCTATCCTGGAACTAGCTCTTGTAGACCAGGCTGGCCTTGAACTCACACAGATCCACCTGTCTCTGCTGCCCAAGCACTGGGATTAAAGGCGTGCATCACCATTGCCTGGGTGACCAAGGTGAAGGAAACATGGAATTTCCATTTCCCAGTAGAAAATGATTCTGGAGGTCACTAAAACATCCATTGTCTCTCTGTGGTGACGGCACACACCTTTAACCCCAGTCCTTGGAATGCAGAGGCAGGCAAATCTCTGAGTTCGAAGCCAGCCTGATCTACAGCGTGAGTTCTAGGAGAGCCAGAACTACACAAAGAAAACCTGTCGCAAACAAATAAACAAACAAAAAAATCCATTGTCAAAGTCAGTCTTGCTTCTGGCAGGAGAACAATCCCCCATTCCCTGAAATCTCAGGTAATGAAGCCGGGAAGGTGAGGTACGTAGGGATCAACTTAGAAGAAGGTAAAAACTCTCAACACTGTTATCCAGCAGGTATGGGTAGGTCAGGTCGTGGAGCACAGACCCTGGAGGGCAGGTCTAGGAATGGCTCCCAGGAGAGGTCATATCTAAACTGGGATTTAAAAGCTATCAGCTTCTTTCACAAAGTGGAAAAAGAACACAGAGGAAGGAATATGCAAAGGAGAGAATTGGGGGAATTTCAGAAAGATTTCCCCCGATGACTAGACACTGTGGGATGATGGAAGGGGCAAGAAGTGGGATTCCCCAGGAACTTGCATGCTAAGCTATGACAGTCATTCTCATCCTCCCTAAAGCTGCGGCCCTTTAATACAGTTCCTCATGCTGTGATGACCCCAACCACAAAATTATTTTGTTGCCATTTCATAACTGTGAATTTGCTACTGTTATGAACTGTAATGTAAATATCTGTGTTTTCTGATGGTCTTAGGTGACCCCTGTCAAAGGGAAAGGGATCTCAACCCACGAGTTGAGAACCACTGGGCTATGGGGTTTACATTCCCCCCGGCCCCAGCGAAAGCAATGAGGAGCTACGACTGGGAATCGTATAAGCAACCATGTTTGTATTTTAGAAATCTCACTCTGGCTGTCTTGTAGGACATGATTTTGAAAGAGAAAAATAACAGAATAGAAGGCAGCGAGATCCTTGAGGAGGCCAGAAGCAAGAGGGGACAGCGCCCTGTGTCCAGCACAACGGCAAGAAGAAGAGGAAATGAAATCAAAGTGTGTATGTAGTAAGGGCTGTTACTGAATGAGTTTCCTCATCTCTAACTTTCTAGGACTCGGCAGCTAAAGAAATCTGAGCAGGCATCTCACCTCCCATTTTTACCCGGCCCTCCTCCCACCTCCCACATTCTGTGAAGTCTGGCTGGCCCCTCCTACTCCTCCCCTTCTCAGGCGGGAGGCTTAGATAATAGGTGTGGCATCGGGCCCAGGCCTTCCCACCATCTTCTCCACCATCACATTCTGCTGCTCGAGCAGTTGGCCGCCTCCATGAGTGTTAATTGGAGAGACATCTGAAGTGACCAGACTGGTTCTGCAGCCGCCATGATAGACACGCTCCATCTGCTCCAACCAGGCACTTCTCAGCACACAGGGAGGCCGGCCCGATTCTTTGGGCCCAGGGATTGTTAGGAGTTATACACTCAGAGTTGGATTCCAGGGCTTTGAAGTGGAAACTGCTTTAAAAAAAAAAAGAAGAAGAAGAAGAAGAAAGAAAGAAAGAAAAGAAAAAGAAACTTTGTGTACACACCTTTTGGCTTGGTGAGGAGTAGGTTAAGGCCCAGTCTTGTCCTGGGTTAGGCACAGAGCTCACACTCAGATTTCCTGACCAGTCATCTGCCCTTCAGTACGCGTAGGGTGTGAGGCTGCCACTGCACTGCTGTCTCATGAGCTGACCGATTTAGTTTCCTACTCAAACAATCCCTTATCTACAAAGTGACGGTGGCTTGACTTTAGAATGTCACCGTCCCCCCCCCCCGCAACTATTAATTTCTTTAGCTTTTTAAATTGAAATTATTTCATTATGTAACAGGGGCCAGTAGAAATAAATCATCCGGTCTAATCGTTCTGCATGTTTTAAAATGTGCTTTGCTTAGTCTTGCTTTAGCGGCAGAGCGTTTAGCAGCCAATAAGACAGAGGCTAGGAAAGGCCTGGAAAGGAGACTGCTTGGGTGGTCCTAACTCTGAGCAAGTGACACCTGCCAAAGACAAGCTCTCCTAACTTCCAATGCATCGTCTGTCCCAACCGTTCTCACAACTCCACTGCCACCCAACCCAGTCCTCTGCCATTAGTAGGGATGACTAATAAAAAATAATGAATATATATATATATATATATACCTTCCTTGTTTCAAGCCTTAAAATCTTCCAGTAAAATCTTCTACCGTGACCTAATCTTGGTACAGCACTCCCTAGTTACCAATACATATGATATATGCTGCAAAGAAATTTGTATATGCCCATTTTACAGAGAAAAGAGAAATAAATTGCCACACAGGCAATAAATAACAGGGCTGAGACCCTCATGTTCTGTTGCCTATTGCAGTAGTTGTTCATCCTGGAAGCAGTAATGCGGGGTCGGGTCATCTTCTGAACTAATGTCTAATCATGACTAATAGAGAAACCCTGTTGCTAAGCTGCAGCATTTACAAATAACATTGAAACGTTGTTGATTGTAGTTCATCAACAGGGGAGATGGAAGTCATTAAGGAGGCCAACTTAGGACTTGTAATTAAGTAGAAGCAAAAGTACTTTGAGGAACTAACAACAGGAGAAAGAAGTCAGACTTTTGAAAGTCACAATCTACTTCCTCAGAGTCTGAGAAGGTAAATACGTTTAGTTAGACCAGTCATGTCGAAAGGATGGAGACATAACTATGTATGACAGGCAATGAACTCAAAAAGGTCTATAGATTGAATAGCATGGGATCCAACAGCTGATCCTGGTAGACCCTGGTCACCTACTGCACAGAGGCACATCCTCTCCATCTATGTGAGAGTGATAAGACCATTCCTGTAGAAGGCTCAGAACTAGTCATCCCTTCTGTGCTCCAATAAGCACTTTCACAATAGATAAAATCTGCTATCGTGGTCCTGCTGGGAAAGATGTACCTGCTTACGGAAGAGGGCTTTGAGTGCATCCTGATGGAGCCTGGGTTTTTATCTTGTGGCAAGTAAATCACTTGACAAATGACAGCTGCCTGATTCTTGGAAGCAAATAACAACGTTCTCATGTTAATAATGGTGAGAAGGCAATAAGAAAAACAGCAATAATTATTCATGTAAATATTATATTAAAATAACTATTATTACTTTAAGGGCAGCACATAAAAATAGCTTCTAGTCTGCAACATCCCATACATTATTATCACATTTGCTTCCACAATACTCCTAGGAGGCAGGCAGGGAGGAACAGGAATCAGAAGAGACTGGATGGGAATGTTCCAAATCACATAGTAAATTAGCAACAGAGCAACCATGATTTGTGGTGAAGAGAGTTTAATAATTTGGACCCACTAAATACCAATGAGAAGCCATGTTGGCTTCCCTTTGGAAGGGTGAACTTGTGTTTGTCTACCTAGACCAGTGTTTTTTTCAACCTTTCGGTAACGCTGTAATATAATTTATCATGTTGTGGTGATCTGCAACCATTTTGTTGCTACATCATAACTGTAATTTTGCTACTCTTATGAATCGTAATGCAAATATCTGATATATGACCCCTGTGGGGTCGCAACCCACAGGTTGAGAATCATTGCTCTAGCCCATTACACTGAAAAGCTTCACTACTGTGTAAGAAGCCCGAACCCTACCAGTACATCTGTATGTATTGAGTGTAACACCTCAAGGAGAGAAAGCTTGGGCCTTGAGAATAAAGCAAACAGCATTTACAGTTACATCAGTCTTGCCTATGGGGGGGGTAGAAGTTACAGAAATGATAAAGAGGAAAATACGTAGCTGTGCAATGTACAACTTAGCATAGCTCTGTGAGGGTTGGAGTTGTCAACTAAACAGAATCTAAAATCATCTAAATGATAGACCTCCTGGACACAACTGTTGAAGGATTATCTTTTTCAATTATTTGTTTATTATTTATTTTGGATTATCTTGATTATGTTATATTAAATGAGGTGGGAAGACTCACCCATATTTCATATTGGGTTTCATGATCTAAGTTGATGAAGATGACTGACCAGGTCTCTTCCTCAAGAGGGCACTTACAGATGGTTATGAGACACCATGTGGTTGCTGGGAATTGAACACAGGACCTTTGGAAGAGCAGGCGGTGGGTGCTCTTAACCTCTGAGCCATCTCTCCAGCCTGAGAAGATTGACCCACTGGATTGAATTTAAAGCAAACATCTTCTTTGTGGGTATCTGAACCGAAATCAGATGATCCTTTGAGTGAGGTCTCAGAGCTAGATTGAAACATGACACATGAAGAGCCTCATGAATTTGATAGTGCCCTGCCTGACTGAGATCCTGGACTGTATTATAGACAGAGAAAGGGAACTGAGGGTCAGCAGTGCCCTGCCTGAGATCCTGGACTGTATTATAGACAGAGAAAGGGAACTGAGCGTCAGCAGTTCCCTGCCTGAGATCCTGGACTGTATTATAGACAGAGAAAGGGAACTGAGTGTCAGCAGGCATTCATTTGTTTTGTTTCCTGGTTGTGGATAGATGTGCCAAGCTACTTCAAGTTCTCCCTCACCTGACTTCCCCACCACAATGGACTATACCCTTGAACTGTGAGCCAGATGAGCCCTTTCTCCTTTAAGTGGCATTTGTCATAATAACAGAAAAGATGACCAAGGCAACATCTAAGGTCATAGCTACCCCTCCACCTTGTCTACCTCCTCTCCTTTTTCTGATGCATACACTTTGATGCCCAATACATTACCTTTTTCTTCTCTGGATCCTTGTGTAAGCCATAGAAAAGATAGTTGTTGAATTTGTGTGTGTGTGTGTGTGTGTGTGTGTGTGTGTGTGTGTGTGTGTGTGTGTTGGGAGAATGAATGAATGTATTGAGAAGCCATAACTGACAGGAGACAGGAGACTCGCCGAAGGTAGCTCATAGTTGAGATAACCAGTTAAGACCATGATCTTCATTTCTCCTGACCAGGATACTTACATATATTCCTGTGGAAAATTAAAGAAAAACAAAACAGAGTATCAATGAGGTAAAATAACAGCATAAGCCTCAAAATATCATCACTTTAAGATGCTGCTTAATAAATTTCTCACCACTGCTGAGGTTTGCATTGGGTCTGGCAGCATTGTCCCATGAAAGACAACCAGCTGAAATGATGCTCACAATGTGTGTCTGCCCACCTGGGTTCGCATGCACTACCATTTCAATCTAGTTATGGAAGGTTTGATTTTGTTTCAACTCAAATATCCCAAGTATGTCATTTGCTTTACACTAAGAGGCATATTAGGAATCTCCATGTGCAGATCCTTGGGGCAGGTACCCAGTGGGTATGGCCATCAATCTGATCAATCGATCCCATTCTCAAGGAGTTTATTGTTTAAAGAACAATATAATAAAATACAAATAAACAAATACAACTAAAGCACATTAGTTTGCTACTGAAGCATAAACAAGTTATTACCCACCTTGAAGCACCACCAAACTGCTATCACATTGTTCTGGAGGGTGGCAGGGCTTCCTCCTTCTACAGACTCCAAAAGGGCATATTCTGCTTACTTCTGTCATCTGCTGGGGCCACCTACCTTCTCTGACTCCTATCACCTTGTCCCATCTTCAAAAACAGCGGCAATGCATCCCATCTCTGACCTTCTGCCTCCCACCTATAAGGACATTTGTGATTGCACTGGGCCTGCCTAGTAATGCAAGGTAATTTCCTCATTTGCAGATCCTTAACCTAATTACACCTGCAGATCTTTTTCTAGGTAAAATAACATAGTCAAAGTTTCAGGGATGATGATGTTTGCGATAGTGGGTGTCATTATTCTATTTACCGCTTAAAAGAACAATTAGCGACTTGGAAAGTACAATAGAGGCAGTTGTGAGAGACTTTTCTGGGAACACACACACACACAGCCCCAATCATCTCAGAAAAGGAACCCACGACAGACTAAAGTAGCAATTACACCAAAGTCTGACTTGATGAATCAATGAGTTTGTTGGGATTACTTACAGGAGTATTGGTGAGGGGTTATTTATAGGACCAGGGATGATCAAAAGCAGCTGCATTTGCGAGAAGCACATCCCAACACCAGAACCTCACCAAAGTCGCAGCCCTGGAGCTCTCTGCAGGGTTTGCAGGCAACTCAACAAAGCCAAGGATCTCCTTCCTAGCTGCTGGATACGGGTCCTAGATAGTCTTAACCCCCCACATTTGTTACTGCTTGTACAACCTCTCATGAGGTCTTGTGAATCTTGCATGTTTTGGCTTTCTCAGATGTATGAAGTTTATATGCTGAGGCTCAGTAGCCTCTCCCCTCTCCCCTGGAGGGAATGTTTTACTTGGAAGGAAGCTATGAATTCCAGTGCAAGACTGGGGATCAAGAAGGTTGTCACAAAGAACGTGACACTTGAACTACTTTGAATGATAGGTAAGATTTTGTTGGGTAGTTGAACAGAGGGAGCAGATACTGAAATTTGAAGAAAATACAAAAATGTATGGGGGTTGTATCCAGGCAACAGTGGGGAAGACCATGAGTGCTGTCTGAAACCATTTGTATCCTGTGGCCGTTTGAATGAGAATGGTCTCCATAGGCTCGTATGTTTGAATGCTTGGTCCCCAGTGGTGGAAGTGTTTGGGGAGGATTAGAAGGTGTGGTTTTGTGGAGGAGGTGTGTCACTGGGGCAGGCTTTGAGGTTTCAAAAGCCCACACAGTTCACAGTCTGTGATGCAATTTCTCAGCTACTGCTCCAGCACCATGCCTGCCTGCCTGCTGTCATGCACTCTAACCCTCTGAAACCAAGGCCCCAAATTAAATGCTATCTTTTATAAGATGCTTTGGCCATGGTGTTTTGTCACAGCAACAGAAGGGTGGCTAAGAAATGTCCCCTTTGCAGAAGCAATATTATAGGAATATTTCATCTTTCTGAAAAGCCATTCCAGCAACAGTGTAGACAATGTCCAAGAGAAGCAGGTAGGGCAAGATGGCTATCTGGAAGTTCTGCAATAACCAGATGACAATCACTAGCAATGGGACTGCAAATGTGGGGAAGAGTTAAACACTGAAGCTATGAATGTGTCAGGCTCTGGCAAGTCATTGCATGTAGATGGTGAGAAAGCAGAAAAAGTAGTGATAAACCAGATACGCAAAAGGAATAATGTGATTTAGTGCCCTAGCTTCAGTTGCTAATTAGATAAACAATTAGTTAAAATTTGCATGGGAAAAGGAGCAAATCTGGGGAAGAGAGTGGTTAAAATAATCTTAGCACATCTGCTGGGCCCAAGCTGCAGAGTCGGGGATGGAGAGGTGGGGGGTGGAGAGGTGGGGGGTGGGGAATGGGTATTGAGACAGAAATGCCATCAAGAAGGGACCAACATCCCCATGAATCTGAAGAGATCAGAGTCTTCATCTGGCCATCTCCTGTTTTTTTCTGATTTAAGGGTTATGGCTCACAGCATCTCTTAGATGAGTTGCTGAGAACAAATATCATCATTTGGCCAAGGTTCTGGCTCTTAGGTCTGAGCCAGGTTTGATAAGAGGACTGAACCCCCAAATATGACATTTCCTTGTTTAGATTAAGGGAGTCATTGTGGATGCAATCTTCAAAGAAATCCCCAGCAGTGCCCTCTGTGTCCTTGTGCCCAGAGACAGTTTGTGTGGGACTGAGGCCTATGGAGAGAGGCACAGAAGAGTCAGTTAGAGACAGAGACATGTCCCTGCATGTGAATGCATGCCAACTCTGAGACATCCCTGCCTCTCCCACATTGCCTTCCACTTAGATTTGGATAGCTAGGGGGACAAAGGAAATATTTACTGGAATGTTAACAGAATATAAGCTATCTGTAGGGTGGCTATCTCAGCCTGTCAAGGTTTAGACAAATGCTACCTGTCTGAAAATCTCCCAAGATTCACCTTCAAGAAAATAGCATTTTTTCCTTTCTATGGCCTTATTTCTTCTGTGAGTCTCTGTCTGTAAGTGACGATTATTTGCATTATAATCATATGCTTATTTGCATTATAATCACATGCATATTTAAAGTCCTGTCCTCATCACACCCGGAATTTCCTGACAGCACAGATTCTTTATGATTGATTTCTGTGATCCCAGGAGCGTCATTCACTAGGCTATATACACTGTCATTGTCCCATATATCCATGATGACGCAAAAAGATACTTGATGAGTACTTAAAAGCTATCTATGGGCCTTTTCCCCACACCTTAACAAACAGACTTTATGGGACGTTCTCATGGGTGCACATTAGCTATTACTGACCTCACCAAGGGTTTCCCCTGGATACTTTTTGAGTAGTCAAACCCAGTCACTGTTGAAGTCAATGGAGGTGCTGCATAACCTCCAGCATGGACACTTCGTGATGAGACTTGGGATATGATTGTTCTGAACAAATATTGAAAAATAGGCCATGAGAGCTTGGTGACAAGTTTGTCCTTGGCCCTGGCAAATCTGAGCCTAAGCAAGAAAATCTGGGTTGACTGAACAGACATGTGAGTTCTGGCTTCAGGAGAAAAGCAATGAGGTTCGGCGGGTCCTGCAGGGGAAGACTCTAGTCCCAGTTACTAGGCATCAAGTAGTTTCTGGTTGTCTTAGAGACCATTCCCCCAAGACACTCATTATCCTCCTTCCAGTTCCAGCTAATGCCACCTGCTCAGAGAGGCCTTACGTCACCATCAACTCTGTCAAAGCACCACGCCAACCCACTTGATTTGTTATACCCGTGGAGAACATGAATCTACAGGTTTGTTTCTATGCTTGTTTCTTGATTCTCCCATCACAACATAGGCACAGCGTGGGGACTCTCCCTGTCTGGTTGCATCTTAGCAAGAGCCCCATAGCATTTTATTTGTAACAGTCCATGGAGGTGACTATTATTATCCTTCTTTTTGAGGTAAGTCACATGACTGTGCTTGGCAGAGTCAATGTCCAGCTCCAGGTCCAATGATACCAAAGTGCGTTCTTATCCAAAGACTCTCTTTCATGCTTTACACAAGTATGACAAAGCCTTGCCCTCAATGAGAAATGGTTGATGAGGCTCATTTTCTGGTGTGATCCTGGCCAATGAAAATGGGTGAGCTGGATCATTTAATTACCTTCTCTTTATTCATGAAAATTTAATATAGGTATACGATGAAATATGATCACATCTACCCCCAACATTTCCCCTACAAAGTTCATGTGTGTGGTTTTTTTTTTTAAATAACCCACTGTGCTAGTTTTTTTGTTTTTGTTTTATTTTTTTTTTTCAATTTGACATAAGCTAGAGTTGGGACAAAGGAACCTCAGCTGAGAAAATTCATCCATAAGACTGGACCGTAGACAGGTCTGTGAGGCCTTTTCTCAATTGCCCATCCCATTGTGGGTAGCGTCGCTTCTGTGCAAGCAAGCTTGAGTTGTGTAAGACCAGTAGAGAATTCTTCCCTATGCCCATTTGTAAGGGCTCATTTCTGTCACCTCCTCAACTCAGGCTCACCCCACAAGATTACAGGGAGTCTGTAGAGCCAAGCTGAGAACAACATCCATGAAGGACCTACCTTGTGAACCCCAGATGTGAACAGCATCTGGGAATGTATGGTGCAGGAGAGTTTTCCTAAACTCATAGAGAAAATGAGCCCCCATCCTACCTCTCTGTCATCTGTAGAACAGGCCAGAAAAGTCAAAAGTGACTTCGTCTATGGTAGACACAGGGATATTAAAGCAATGTTTTATTTGTACTCCATGAGGCAAACTTCTTTATCCATAAGGCAAGGAAAGGTCTGTGCTGTGCTTGGTTTTTTGGTTTGTTTTTGTTTCATTTTGATAAAACTAGTAACTATTATCTTCTCCCTTAGACTCCGAGGCATTTTATACAAAATCTATGCTTCAGAGTTTCTTAAAAGTGTCCGGGGTCATCCTATGGCTTCATAGTGTGTGAACAACCCACGAGGGAGGCAAACCTCCTCCTCCTTTGTTCTTTCATGCAGACTCCACTTTCAACCAGGAGCTGAAGTAGATGTTGGGTAAAATTTTGGAAGACAAGAAGTTAGGAGCCCAAGAAGATGCCGACGCGCAGGGGAGTGTGTGAGCGGAGACTGAAACTCAACCCCAGCTCTCCAGAGACTCGGGCTTTCCCTGGCCTGCACACACCTCCTCAGCCATCCCACCACATAGAAATTCTCGGCAGCGCCTGCTCTTCTGCTGGGACTCCTTCCTTCTTCCTTTCTTCTACCGATTTACATATTGCTAAATGATGAGATTATACAGCACATAATTCCACAGCAACTCCGCTGCTTTAAAAAAAGGGGGAATGGAGTAATTAGGCAGAAAGGATTCTCAATTAGGCCGTGGGTTCTGTTGCTAAAGCAGTAACTGGGGGAAAGATTTAAAAAAAAAAACTGTCTCCTGAATATATTGCCATAAGATGATTGTTGCCTGAGAGGGCAGAAAGAGAGCCGGGAGCTGGGACGCCACGTAGACTTGTTCTGGATGTCAAGGCTGAGAAGGCGGCACCTCCCAAGGAGGGCACCTTGCTAGGCTGAGTATTCTGAGTATTCCTTAGGAGCCTCAGAAGCAAGTTTTTAACTTTCTCTTGTCTTCTGTCTCTTCTCTTTCTTTCATCACTAAGTGACTCAAAGAAATCTGATGTCTGTCCCTAAGGCGGACTGTGGAAACTAGAACCCCTTCCCTTCAAAGCAAGACATGGAAGCCAGGAAGGCCATGTTCTTGCTGGTTCCTTTCTCTCTGAAGCCCCTCCTGTGACAAGTGTCCTGTCTGCACCTGTAAAGAAGGAATGCTACAACAGAGCGACCAAAAGGAGTCTGACCAAGTCCAAGCCCAGATGGTTTCCCCTTCAGTCTGTGACGACTCTATAGAAGTCTTTTGTCCAGTCACGTTTCCACATGGTTGTCCATTCTTTGAGTCTGTATACGAGAGCTTTTGTTCTCAGCCTTTGGTGTTTGCTTCCAAAGACTCCCACAGCACAGATACATAGAAACGTTAAGTGTTCTTGCTGTGTTTTTCTCCTATTACCTGTCATTTGTCATAGCAGTGCCATCCTGCCCCTCATGACTGACAAGGAAAGGCTGACCCCTTAATAATTTGAAGCTAACCTCCTATTTTAGGGTCTCTAGCACCAGGGTGGAGAATCGAGATCCCTGTTTGAATCCTTGTCCATCTTCTGTTTTCTTTGCTGTTAGGAGTTAGGAGTGTATGGACTTCAGCTAAACTCTGAGTCAGTTCAAAGGAACTCCGGCATGAAAGCAGAACGGATGGTATTCTGGAGAGAAAAGAGACCACAGTAGGGGGCAGGGAGAAGGGTGTACAGGAAGACGGTGAAAAGGTGGGTGGAGGAGACAGACAAGAATAAGGTATGCATGGAAATGGCAAAATGAAACCCATTACTTTATTCGTGAACTTAAAATCTGATTTTTAAAAAACGAAAATGAACTCTACCCTAAGCCGGCTTCAGAAGGCATTTTTGATTACAATGAGAAGTTGATATTACAAGGGTGTACAGTCTTACAACCTCCTGCATATGGACCAATTATTTCCCTTCATTTCCTTCTTCCTTCTCTTCCTCCCCTCCTTCCTCCCTTCCCTCTTTCTTTCCCCTTTCCTCTTCCTCCTTCTTTTCCTTCTTTGCTATACTAACCAGAAATTCTTTCTTTTCTATTACCATAGGTAGAGAAGAATGTGTTGGAAGTATGAGTTCAGCTGGTGTGGATATGTTACTTTGCGAGGTAACATGCAATAGTTTCCTCATATTCTGGTTTTTCTATGTGCACACAAAGAGTTCTCATTTCCCTTGAAGGTGAAAAGAATCAGCACTTAGTGATGGAACCAGAGAAGGGGGTATTTGTAGAGAAGGTATAATGTGAGTGACTCCTGCAAGGTGGGTGCCCGCAGACTATGTCAATAACATCTGATCTCCAGATTTAATATATTTGCTATTCCATGTCTCTTACAGCCTTTGTTAGCAGAGCGAAAGGATGCCAGGCTGACTTCATGACTGAATGAAGACGTGTAGGAAGATGAAATCATTTGCTGGAACTGGGTGACAAGAAAAACAGAAGAGAAAACGGAAGTAGGACTCTCAGGAGTCAAGTGCCAACTCAGAAGCATAAAATTCATTCTTTCTCTAAAATCTTGTAAAGCAGTATATTTATAGCACTATGAAGGGGTAGCGACTTGGTGTTTTGTTTGTTTGTTTGTTTTGAGGCACACAAGTCCAGAATGGCATTTTATTTTTTCCCTTTGATTGAAAATAGATTCTTGTCTCAATAGTGTGTCCTGACTACGGTTTCCCCTCCCTCTGCTCCTCGCAGACCCTCCTCACCTCCCATCACATCTGGACCCGCTCCCTTGCTGTCTCTCATTAGAAAAGAACAGGCATCGAACAGGTGTCTAGAAGATAACAACCAAACATAACAAAATAAAATTCAGCAAGATAAGAACCACTGAAGTTAGACAAGAAAATCAAAGACAGGAGAAGAGTCCAAGAGAGGCATAAGAATCAGAGACCCACTCCCTTACCCACTCAGGAATCCCATGACAACATTAAACTGAAAGCTATAGTATATATACCAAGGACCTGGGACAGACCCACGGAGGTCTTGTGCTTGCTCCTTTAGTCTCTATGAATTCATAGGAGCTTTGCTCATTTGATTTAGAGGGTCTTGTTCTCCTGGTGTCCTCCATCTCTTCTGGCTCTTCACTCTGTCTCCTCTTCCATGGGGTTTTCTGAGATGACATCCCATTTAGAGTTTAGAGTTCCAAGTTTCTTCTCTCTCTCTCTTTCTCCCCCACCTCTCTCTCCCTCTCTCTTTCTTCCTCTCTCTCTCTGGGTAACGTCTGGCTGTGGGTCTCTGCATGTGTTCCCATCTCCTGCAGGAGGAAGCTCACTAATGATGGCTGAATAAGGCACTGATCTATGAATATAGTGAAAGAGTGAAATATCGTTAGGAGTCATTTTATTAATGCTTCTTTTCTTTTCCTAAATACTATAATATTTTGTATTACTCTAGGTCTCTGGGATATCTAGTCTCTGGTTCTTGATCACCCAAACAGTGCTAGGTATGGACTCCTATAGTGGTATTTCTTTTGTATTTTAATAAATAAAGCTTGCCTGAAGTTCAAAGAATAAAACAGCACTGATCAGCCTTACAGGCCAGGCAGTGGTAACACACACCTTTAATCCCAATAGCCACACTGTCTGCCATAAAAACTGGGTGATAGTGGTGCACACCTTTAATCCCAGCACTAGAGAGGAATATAAGACAAGAGGAGACAGCTCTCACACACAAACTCATTCTGAGATTCCTAGAGGTAAGATCACCTTTTCAGACTAAGGTAGAGGTAAGAGCCAGTGGCTGGCTGCTTTGCTTTTCTGACCTTCAGGTTGAGCCCCAATTTCTGTCTCTGGGTTTTTAATTAATCATGCCACAGGCTCCATCTCCTGGAGTGGGCCTTAAGTCAAATCAGAGATTGGGTAATTACACCTACAAGCTTTGTGTTACCGTTGCCCTGGCATATTTGTAGGCAGGATAGCATTGTAGATCAAAGGTTTTGTGGTTGGATTGATATATACATCCAATATATATACTCTCTTGGTGTCTTGAAAAGTAACTTCCTCTACCAAATACACTAGAACCACAGGGGTGAATGTTCTATGTAGGCTTGGTGCTTTATTTGTATAATGGTTAAACTGATGGCTTAAATGACCACACAGGACCAGTTAGCCCTTCAAAGACCCTGGGGTTTAATTTCAGCCTTAGTAAAAGTTCATAGCAGCTGATCAGTATTATCCATCGAGGGCTTGCCAGGCTCCATAGTACTTGGAAGCTGGAGAAAATTCAAGGAAGTAATTGGCTGGTCCTGAATCCCTTACAAGGTACCTCCAAGGTGGGTGACCTTTCAGAATTCCATCTTTCTGACTTCTAATGGGTTAAAGTAAGTGGAGGTATCTAATCCCATAGCATAGTTGTAGGATGAATGGGAGGTTAATATAAACTGTCTAATATCTTGTAGAAAAACTGAAAAAAACAATTCTTTAAGAGAGTATTTATCTTCTCTTAGCTTCAGCTGTTAACTTGACACTGCCCAGAGTTATCTGAAGGAGTCCCAGTTGCTTGGATCAGACTAGCCTGAGGCAAGTCTGTGAGGCATTTTCTTAATTGCTAATTATTATTAGAGTGCTCAGCCCACTGTGGGTGGTGCCATCCTTAGGCAGGTGTGACTGGGCTGTGGAAGAAAACTGGCTGAAGATGCTGTGGGGGAGGGGAGGAGAAGAGAGTAGGGGGAGCGTAGGGGGAGCGGAGGAGAGGAAATGAAAAGGGAAGGAGGAGAGGGGAGGGGAGGAGAGGGGAGGAGAAAGAGAGACTGTGCCAGTAAGCACTATCCCTCCAAGGTTTCTGTTTCATTTCCTGCTTGAGTTCCTGCCCTGACTTCTCTCAGCCACAGACTGTGGCCTGGAAGGGTAAGCCAAATTAAACCCTTTCCTCTCCCAGTCGCTTTTTCACAGAACATTTTGCCACGGCAACAGAAAGCGAATTAAAATAGTTTACCATGTTCAAATCAAAAAAGTTGCCGTGAAAAGAAGGAGCCAGATTTGTTGATTTCGTTTATTCCTGTGTGGCATCAGAGGATGCAACTAAAATGAGTGAGTTGGAATTGTTAAGTCAAATATTGCACAGGGGCAAAGTCAAACTATTTTAGAGACGCCAGCTTAGAATTTAACTGGGAAGGGAGAGGGCACGAGGTGAATTCCTTGACAGTAAAGATACTCGAGCTTGGGGCTTTCGGGAACCGATGCTTCAGAAGGATTCCAGCTGCCCGTGAAAACCGAACGGTTTGATCTCTTGCTCTTTTCCCCGATGAAATTCTGTTTTCAGTGTGGTCACTGTTTTTGCAGCAGGGAGGGAGAACAGTAGCTACCATTTGATGTGTGTAGGCTCGAGTTTGACACCAAGGAAAGCTGAAGATGCCGTCTTCCTCCTTCAGCATCGCCACTCATTGCATCAATAGGAGTAACATTCAGTTTTGTCCCTGAGCCTTCAGTCCCAAGCAATTGTTCCAGAGCGAAAAATCACGTGGCAGATAGAGACTGAGGGCAAAGCCACGGATCCCGTGGAAAATAAAATCCTATGAATGCAAAACAAAGTCTAGAAGCCCACCATAGCTTCACAAGGGACTGCTGGCTTTGCTAATGTTTGTTTACTTGGTTGCTCTCCGGATAAGTGAATCTTTAGTGTGAGCACCTGTGTGAATCTCTGCTTGCTTTCCTAGATTCTGTGTGTTCTATGATGGGCTCTGCTTTTGCCACCCTTGCTAGTTAAATTTGACAAATGTCAGATTTAATGGTTAAATGCAAGAAAACTCAGTGTATGCATGTCGCCAGTTACCAACCCTATGAGGTTGCCATAGCTGTACCTTTTCATGCGAAGCAGAGTACGTGATGTGTAAAGCATTGACAAGAGCTCCCATGGGGGCACAGGCAGGCATGAATTTATAACCTGGCTAGTTAAACATGTATAATGTGCCATTTTATAGTTCCTTACATTTCTATGATCTTCAAGAAGGGATCATAGAATCCATATGCAAGACACTAGACCAGTGGTTCTCAACCTTCCTAACGCTGCAGCCCTTTATGCAGTTCCTCATGTTGCGGTGACCCCAGCCATACAATTATTTTCATTGCTACTTCATAACTGTAACTTCGCTACTATTATGAACTGCAATGTAAATATCCGATATGCAGGATATCTGATATTTGACTATAGGTTAAGAGCTACTGCACTAGACATTGTTGGAGCTTTGCCGAAAGTGGCTTGGTCCAAATGGTTTTTAAAAAACATACATGTAATCTTAATTTGAGTTATTTTAGTTTTTTGAGATAGGATCTTGCTAAGTACCCTGGTTTGTCCACTGGAACTATATACATGCGCCGTCATGCCTGGCTAAAACACACCAGCTTCGTTCATGGAGTAGCAGAGAAAGCCAGCTCTCCCTATCACACAGGTGGGCGTGGCTTGTCCTGGTACTTGCCAGTGGAAGACCGAAAACAAGCAGGGGAAGGACCTAAGGCAATGGCACTGGGGCTGCTGTCCTCTGGATGTGGCTTGAGTGTCCCTCTAGGGTTCATGTTGTGGAACTTGATCGCTAGGCTGGTAAGACTGGGGCGATGGGACACTTGTGCCTATTTTCTTCACAAGTGTCCTGTTTCGAGTAGTTCCTTACAGTCAGTCATGAAACGCTGATGATAAAGGCCATGGCTCACTTGGGGTCATGCAGTGGTAGAACTGAAACTGAGGCCTTGTCCACTTAGGTGGGAAAGCCTGAAAGAGCTGACAAAATAAAACATGGGAGGGAAAACCCTATCTCTGCACCCTCTTGAAGCCCCGAGAGTGAACTATGACACACTGCAGTGCTGGGCCCCTGATCTGGGACTTCTGTTATAGGACCTGAAGATAAAAACCCAGAGCATTATATGAGGTTTAAGTGCTGACATGGTCAGACAGATGAGAGGAACTGGATAGGAGCAGAAGCACAGCAGCTGTAGGGAAGGAAGCAGCAGGCGACAGAGGGAACCAACAGATCCTCAGCGACCTCTAACAGAGGCAATTAGCTATACCTTGCATGTATTTGAATGGATCTACAGTTTTCAAATTGTTCACAGTCTGTTTGCAGTTGGGATTTTTTTTTTAAAGTGAACAGGGATGGTGCCATTATCCTTACTTTACAGAAGAAAATGAGGCATGGAAAGGCTAAATCACATGGCTATGAGCACCATTCATAAATGCTAAGCTCTCGTATGATGGCTATTTTGGATCCGATGTGGAAAATAAAAGGGAGGATAATAGAACTCCCTGTGAGCGTGCACAGAGGTTACCCTGGACACACTGGAGAGATGAGTGGGGATAGGCAGAGGTCCGCCATTCGCAGTGTGCCCAGACACAGAGCTCTAACAGTTCTCCTTCTGGCTCTTACACATCACCCACAGCAGCCATCATAGGGCTACTGCCTTCAGTACCATAGCATATCATGATTTCAGAACATACAGCTATATTTAAAATCTAAAAAAAAGTGGATAATAGATATTATACGCAAATATACATGAGAAATACATTCAAACATTTTACAGGGCAAAGTAAATAAAATGTCTTATAGTTTTAGATAAAACAATCAACGTATTTAATATATGTCTTTTTTTCAGTTCTATAAACAAACAGGCTCTTGTAGCATGTCAATAAATAAAAATTTTATGTAGTACCTGTGAATAATTGCTAAGTGCTAGATGCTAAACAAGCATTGCATTCATTAATAATAATCCTAACAGTAATTGTTAAAGCAAGTCCCCTGTTTGACATATATCACATGGCCTCATCTTAAGTCTGGGTCCATGATTTCTGTCCCTCAGTGGTCTTTTACTTATCCTTGTCCAGTTCTCATTTTTCATCCATCATCCACTATCTCAGAGAAGCCGACGGGGATGACTCACATCTGCTCCGATAGACAGTACGGTCCCAGGTGTCATTTGACATATTTCAGTTTGTTCCATACAGTTGTACTGACCCTGGCAATAGACTGAGGCAAAATCCTCAAGCTGCCATCTCAAGTTTGAGCAAATATAAGGTGACAAGAGCGCAGATATCATTCACAGATTTACTCTCCAGGCGTCAGAGATACTTCGTGCTGCTTTACCTAGGTTAAGGTAGTATGATGTTCCGTGGGCCCCAAGGTAGACTGACGAGTACTCCTAAACTTAAAGCCACCACTCCTTTAAAGACCTGAAGCAGCAGGATGGCAATTAGCTGAGAATGAGCATCCCTTTGCCTTTAATATTGTCTGTGGACATGTGTTGGGGGCTTCTACTCCCTGTCCATAAAAACCCTTCCTGGCCACCATGGCACATAGGTACCTGCTGACCTACCCCCAAGACTTCCCTGTCTACTTTAGATGTATCTCACCTACCATCCGCTCAGCCTAGCTATACATTAATGTTCTTACATCGGGTAGGAGGGGGACGAGTCACAGGTAACACACTGAAAAGTTATGCAACCTGGATGACCGGGAATGCAGCGGAAATATAAATTAACTAACTGTGGGGCAGGATTTTAGGCTCTCAAGTCAAAGTAGCCTCCCTTCTGACAAGCAATGTCCAAGAATCGTAGGCTGCTTCAGTAGCTCGGAAGAGGCGTGGGATGCTAGTACTGCATTTTCCAAAGATAAAACGTGTGGATGCCACCAAAGTCGAAATCATTTCCATGATTCAGATGCTCAGGCCAAAGGCTAATGAGGCAGCCCAAATCCTAACTGCACTCCGGCCTCTCTGAGGTGAATCCTCTGGCCTCCTTTTGCTCTCATTTACAGACGCACTTACAAGTCCATTCCCAGAAAATTAACCACCAGCACAATCCTACAAAATGTCTACGGAATTTCGAATGGAGGTTATGCTCTTGGAAAGTTAAGGGGGAACTTCTTAAATAAAGAGGGCCAAAGAGCAGTAGATCACTTCCTGTGTCCTCTTCACAGAGGAAGGTGGTATTTCAGGGAAACAGACGCTTTACACGGACATTTCCCACTTAGCCTCTGACCCCCTGCTGCTGTAAACCTGATGACTACACAGGCTTGTCAGCCCCCAAACCGCATTCTGCTGCAGTGTCCCACCAGGAACAGGAAAAACACACACCCCAGGAGAAGAGACTCTTAGGCAAGGCCTGTGTCCCCTCTGCTTCTGTGAACAAAGTGTCCATCGTGGGTTAATGAGAAGCTGAAGAGGCGTGAGGAAGGGAGAGGGTAGGTGTGCACAGATGTGCCCACCTCCTGAAATACCATCGCCCCACTGAACGCTTCTTCGCAAGGCCTTTAGAAGAGCAGACATTTCTCTTTAAGAATCAGTTCTGTGGTTGAAATGATAAAGACAACTTGGTTTTACCCTCTGTCCTCTTAATCCTCTGTTCTAAGCTCAGCCCCTCAAAGACCTATTCAAAGCCAACACACTGGACACCAAACCAGAGTGAACCTACTCACTAGTGCTATCTGGAATGTTCTTCTCTGGTGCAAACCATAAACCAGAATCTACAAAGGGACACTGCCTACCTGATGGAGACTGGGATTGGGGCACAGGGAGTGATGACTACAGCATGCAAGCCTGGGGTCAGCTAGCAGAAGTGTCCTTCTGGCAGTCGCCGGGCAGAGGTGGTCCAGAAACAGATGTTCTGATTGCAGAGTAGACTACAGTGTTCGGCGTTATGGCAAAGGCATTTTGCAGGATCCCAAGGGTCCCACGGACTCCTTCCTATCATTTGCATCCATCCTGTTTCTAAGTTTAACCAGGGTCTCTATGATACATCTCTAATGTTTGGAGCACCTCCTATAGAGTCACCCAATTGTTCCTGTGCTGTGCAGTGAAGTATGTCAAAATGAACCCTGGAATGATGATTCATTTTATGTATCAAGGTACATATGTATCAGTGATGTCGAGACAGCTGGCCAAACAGTATTTTCGGGTACGTTTGTGACCCTATGCTGTGGTTTGGATATTAGATTAGCTGTTTTTATCTTTGTCATAATAAAAATAACTGACAAAGGCAACTTAGGGAAGAAAGAGCTTGTTTTGGTTTAGAATTTGAGGGTCCATCATGACAGGGAATGTGGCTGTAGGCGCCTGAAGGGGCTGGTCTTATTGCATCGATAGGAAGCAGAGAGATAAATGCCAACATACAGCTGGCTTTCTCCCTACTTATTTATTTTTCCCCTCCCTCCCTCCTTTTCCTCCATTCCCTCTCCCACCTTCTCTCTGCACCCTCGCCCCCCCATCCACTCCTCCTCTGTTTCTGTTCAGAAAGAGCCAGGCCTCTCATGGGTATCAGCAAATCAAGACATATCAAGTTGAGGTAGGACTAAGCTCCTCTCCTCGTATTAAGGCTGGGCAAGGCACCCCAGTATGAGGAGTAGGTTCCCAAGAGCCAGCCAAAGCATTAGGGACAGTTTCTGGCTTTCTCCTTTTTATTTAGTCTAATGCCCACATTTGGGGTGGGCTTTCTCACCCCAATTAACCCAATCTAGAAGCCACTTCACAGATATGTCGAGAGGTGTTTGTTTTATAGGGCACTCTAGAAACTGTCAGGTTGATCATATTAATGATTACAATGCGTTCCTTTAAAAGTATAGTTGGTATAGTGTTACAAAGCAGCGTTCTTAAGCAGCGCTGAAGTCATGAGGGCTCAGCTCTCACTAATGGGATTCAGAGCACCCATTAAAGGGCATCGCTAAAGGAATTGAGCCATTCTTGTCCTGCCTTCTGCAGTGTTGGGGATGAGGCACCCTATGAAGACATACAGCATCCTTCGGCAGAAGCCAACACCTTGATCTTAGACACCCCACACATCATGACTATAAGAAATAAATTTCCATTCTTTCTAAAATGTCCATGTCTTCAGTGTTCTGTGCTAGAAAAGGAGGGTGGACTTTCAGATAAGCATGGTGCTCTGCAGTAGACAGAACTATCCTCCCCAGCATGCTTGAGGTCATTTGATTTGCTGCAGTCCTGACTAGAACAAAAAAAAAAAAAAGGAAAAGAAGGGCAAATTTGCATTTCTTTCTACTGGAGCTGCATCTTCTGCCCTTGGATAGTAGAGCTTCTGAGGCTTGGGCCTTTGGAGTTAGACTAAATGGTGCTACTGCCTTTTCTGATTTCCCAGCTCACAGACAGCAGATGGTAGGACTTTTCAGCCTCCATAATTGTGTGAGCCGATTCCCATATATATCTATCTCCTATTGGTTTTGCTTTTCTGGAGAACTCTGACTAATACACTCAGCTATAAATCATACGCCAGACTGAAGGATGGTGAAATGGAACTTGGACTCTTATAGTAAGACTGTGCTGAGTGAATGGGGTTTCTGTACTCTTTCCTTCACTCTTTTATCTCTTCATTCATTCAGATTTTGACTAAGATCCAAGGCCACTGGCATAGACCTAGGCTTGGCCTCAAGATGCACCCACTGCCTAGCTATGTAGGATACACAGAAACAAGAAACATAGCATATAGCATATCATGAGCCGTACATATATTGGATATTGAGATATTCAGGAGAGGAAGTAATAAGTTCCTCATGTTGGAGAAGCACTACTCATCTCCAGAAAGACCCAGAAATGAAGAGAAAGACCAAAGAAAGAGTGCAGATGTGGACGGTAGGGACTGGGAGACTAGGAATAGGGCAGCAGATGGCTAAGTAGGACCAAATATTAAGCAATATTGGCACACATGCGGTTTTTTTTTGTTTTTTTTTATTTAATAAAGAGAAGCAATCCAGGCAAAAAGAAGGAGTGTACACGAGGATCAGAGTATGTACGACCCAGCTAGAACCCTGGGAACAGTTTGACCCCAGCAGCAAGCTTGCGGCCACAGTTGCAGCCCTCGGCTGGACTTCGTGGATGCCGCAGGCCTCTTTGCTGACTGGACTTGATCTGGTGCTGTTGTCAAACTGCCCCCATTTGGGGCACATCTAACTACCTTGCCTTGGATCTTACCTAGGCACATTTGTGGCTATGAGGGGACCACAGGACTCTACAGATCCCCTCTGTTGTCTGAGGACTCCCAGCTCTGCAGATGGAGAAGCCAAGGCAAAGAGCTCTGCTGAGTGTGGTAGGGAAGTAGAAACCAAGCCGACATTTGGTGTGCGGTAGCAATTCCAGCTCTGGTTTAACACAAGCGATGTGTTTCGCTCACAAACTGGCACCGAGAGCTCATTTACATTTAAATAAGAGGCTTGTTAATGCCAGCAGGAGGACGCTGTCAATGCCAAGCCTGGCTCAGGATTCCTGCCAAGGAGTTTCTAAGAGCATCGCTCTAGGAAACTCCCCCAGAAGAGAAGCAAGCATGCTTTCTCATTAAGACAACTCTACCACGGTGACATTTGCCTCTGAGCGGCAAGCCTTTGGCTGGGCAGGAAGCAAGTTGTTGAGTCTTGGAACACTGTCAGTTGCTAAGACGGCTGCTTAGTTCATCTTGGCTCCTCATACACTCAAAGACCACCTGGTATGAGGTGATCTGATGGGGATCACAGCTAATTTCTGCCCTCTGGCACCTCCCAGTCATGTGGGCAAGACTGAGGGTTACTAAGAAGTACATGAAGAAGTAGACTGTGTTGCAACATAAAGTCAAGGTCAAGGTCATATCAGGCTGGGAAACTCTCATCCTGGCATAAATCAAATTGTTTTTTTTTTACTACAGATTCTCCACCCCAATGGCTGCAGATGTTAAGCAGGAAACCATGCATTAGTGAAACAGGCTGTTGATAAAACCTGCAAGCATAGCTAAGATTCCAGTAGTCTGGAGTATGCCTGTCTATTGGAAAGAGGACAGACTACTCAGCAAGAACTGGGCTGGCCCTGGGTTTACAAGTTAATTAGGAGTGATGTCCTGTGCTCCTCACAGATGACTGGGGCAGACAGATGAGGAGACACATCTGGCAACACAGTTTGTACGTCCTGTTTGGTGACGTGGAAGCTACAGCGGAGGCACACAGACTTGTGTCAGTCAGCTGTGTGTCACTGTGACTAAACCCTTGAGAAACCCAATTGACACTTTCAGAGGTCTCGGTCCACGCCTGTGGGAAGGCAGAGCTGCATGGTGGGCACACCACAGCACAACAAGGCGGCAGTGGGAAGCAGGAAGCAAAATACACTTCTCATTGGCTTTTCCCTGTGATCCAATATCTCCAATGAGGCCACAACTTCAAAAGTTTCCACTCGTCCCAATTACAAATGATGCTGTGAGCATCACCTGATCACTCCGTGGATAAGGTCGGAATCCTCTTGGTCTAATTGTTTCCACGGGGTACCAGTGCATTTGAATGAAGACATGACAAATGTCTTGAACAAATGATCTTTCAGAGAGCAAATCAGAAACAAACTAAAACAGAATCAATGGGATCCCATAAAACAGAAATTAAGAGTCACAAGGGAGTGATATTTAAATTCAGTCTGAAGGAAGAGAAGAAGTCACCAGGCAAAGATGGCAAAGAAGAAAAGGCATAGGCTGTCCAAAGACCCTGGGGTAACAGAGAGCAGACAACTTTTTATTATTTTCAAATGAAAAAAATTAAGAACATATGCTGAAAGGAACTATCCATTCCAGATAAGGAAAGATGGAAATATAAGCAGAGACCAGATTAACAAGTACTTTCTAAGCCACTGAGTTTTGGCTTTAACATCTGAGCAATGAGGTTGCCTACATCTCATAATAGTTACATGCCCTAGTTCTGATAAAGGGAGTGGCATCAGCAGTTAAAAGAATATGGGAAAAACATGGTCTTTGATTCTTCTCTACTACCCTGTGAACCTTGGCGAGCCTTATTTCCCATAGAAATGGGAAGAGCATACAGCATGCGGGTGAACTAACAGAAAGATACCTGTTATCTCTGCTGACTATATAATAAAACAGCAAATTATTACTAAAGATTTCTTGCCAGCGTTTGGACAATATGTATCAAAAATCTTCAGAGCTCTGTTGACTTCTACTCTGCAATTCTGTGTTTAATGGTCCGTTTTAGAAAAGTGAAGGATATGTGCTAATAACTTGCTCCAACAGTGATCCATCCAGCGTTGTTTATAAGAACAAACCTGAAAAGGTCAATTTTGCTTGTCTGATGACTAGGCACTCCTCGATTGCTTGTCCTAATGAAGTCACTCTGGCCTCTCGTGCAAGATTTCTTGTGACCTCAAACTCAGGATCTCTGGTGACTCTTGTTCTGCCTGAAATTTCTGTTCAGTTCTCCATTTCTATTACGTGTCCTTCCCTCACTTCAGCCGTCTGTTTTCTACAGCGTGTTCATCCCTTAAGAGCCCATCCTGATATGTCCTCTTGCCCAGGTACTCAGGCCACAGGCAACAAGTGTGCTAAGCTTATAATGAGGGCGTAAGCAATGGAGATGTTGCCAGCCTACCAGAGAGCCACCTTGATCTTCTCTCACCGTCCGCTCAATCTAAACCCACCCCTTCCCAACTACTTTGCGCTTTATTTCCCAGGATTCCTCATCCTTGGCTTCCATTTTTATGGATCCCTCATCCTTGGCTTCCATTTTCACAGCCCATCTTTAAACGGTTTCTCTTCTCCTGTATTTTTTTGCTGTTCTTTGGACTTCCTAGCCACAAACTCCCCAGCAGCTTCTTCTTAGGCTCTCACTGCTCTGAGCAGAAGTAGCAGCAGGTTTTGACTAAGGAGTCTTCCCTGCTTCAGGCTCCCAAAGATCTTTGGAGGATGCCTTGCTTATCCTTATGGGCCGCGCTAACCTACCTTCCACCATGGAAGACATTTAGAAAGTCTTCTTATGAGTCTAGAGAGAAATGGATCAGAGGTTAAGAGCATCGGAAGCTCCTTCAGAGGACCCAGATTTGATTCCCGACACTTACATGGTGGCCCAAACCATGGAGTCTGTAACTCCAGTTCCAAAGGATCAGACCATCTATGCACATGGTGCACACACATGCATGCAGGCAAAACATCCTTAAACAAAAATAAGTCTAAAAATATGTGTCTGTGTTTTAATGCTATAACTGACGATGATGTCAGTCTTGGTGGTCACTTTGGCTACCTCTGGGATCAACCAAAACACAAGCAGCAGAGCACGCCTGTGGGGGATTTTCTTGGTTGGACCATTTGTGGTGGAAAGACCTGCCCTAAATCTTGAGCGTTTAATATCAGGAGATGTATACTAAATGTGGGCCCTACATTCTGGTAGCAGCCTACATAAAAGAACAAGGAAGCTTTTGATTTTTGCCTACTTGCTTTCACTCTTCCACTGCTGAGGAATTCCTTTGCTGGTGTTGGAACGTGATTTTTAGGATTCCAGGAGGTTACTCAAGACAAGACTGAATGCAAGGCAGCACAAAAGAAGGAGGGAAGGAGAGGGGGGCCTGATTGATCAGGTCTGCAGAACAGACTCGCGCGCTGAACTGCGACCCCAAATGTCACTTGAAGCAAGTTTTCAAGTACAAAAAGCACAAATGTTTGTTGCCAAGTTATAGCTGCAGTTTTCACTAATTGGGATTTAGAGATTAGGGGCTTCCTCAAATGCTCCATCATTGTCAGTTGACATACAATGCCGGCTTTTCAATACAACCAATCAGATTCATTTGTTCCTTCTGTTGTTAGGAACTGCTATGTTTCTAGAGAACTAAAGCTGCAAAACAACTATTTCTATGTTTTAAGAAGGAGGTGGGCCAGATCCCCTATGGCTTGGGAACCTGAACTTTGTTTCACCCTATAGGTAAAATGGAGTCTGAAGTTCAAATGACAGCACTTAGGGTAAGGTGCTTTTTGCCTGATCCCAACAGTAGACTGAAGACCAGCTGAGACATCCAGCCTCAAGGATTGAACAACTACTGGACTCTTAAAACAGCCATTGGTTAGGCTAGTGAGACCACAGCCTGCAAACCACTCTAATAAATCCCCATACATTTGTGTGTATGAATATATGTGCACATATATATGTTTATGTGTGGGGGTGCACGTGTGTCACAGTGAGCATGCAGAAGTCAGAGGATAACTTGTGGGAGCCAGTTCTATTATTCCACCGTGTGGACTCTGGGAACTAAACTCAGGTCATATATATTATATATGTACATGTACGTATATACTCATTCGTTCTGTCATTTCTATTCCTCTAGAGAATCATGACTAGCACATTGTCCTTGGAAATGATGCCCATCAACTGGATGTTAAATAAACTATGGCAGAGCTGTGCAATGGAGCAAAACAGAGCCATGAGGCTGACATCATAGAGCAGATGTGGTTGAGAAACTGTTGAGGGAAAATAAAAATACAAAATAGCAACTCTACTCTAAATTGTTGTAGGCCCGGGTGGGGGCCGGGGGGGGGCAAAAATGGCATCACTGTTTATGTCTAGACTCTGGTGGTCAGTGAGAATGCTTTTCCCTAATGACTTTTGTGTCTGGTGACACATTTTGGTTGTGGCAAATGAGAAAGATTCTATTCATGGTACCCAGGGAGTAGAGGCCAGGGGTTCTGCTAACTGCCTGCCAGTGTAAGACAGACAGCCTATGATCTAGTCCAAAATACCAACACAAGCATGTTGAAGTTGTTACTGTAGGTGAGGAAATCACAGAAGGCTACAACTTTCTTTTTGCTGGTTTGTGTTCTCTATTTTTCTATAACAAGAAAACATATCTGCACCATGTTTTAAAGGTACATGACATATTCTGAAAAGACGGAAGGAACACCTGCAGTTTCGCTAGGAAATAAGTCATGGGAAAGGGCTCCAACCCTCACTCAGGATTTTGTGCCACGACACTGTCTCCAACCCTATGTAACTCACTGACTGTGCTCCTGCTTAGGCTCTTGGATGAGGCCTGAGCATTTGGACACAGCCAGCCTGTCATAAACTCTGAATTTTCTCCTAAACTTTTTCCACATGAGGTATCACATGAGGTCCTCTGAGGTGTCTTGCCACAACCAAAAATGTAGCTTAGGTGTCTGGCCGGAGGACACAATGTGTCTGGGTATTATACATCTACATTCTTGGGCTACAGATCTGCCACAAATAGAGGTTCCTCTTCATTGTCTTTGCAAGAGAAGGACTCCTGTGGTCACTGAAGTTCAGTCACTGGAAGAAGTGGCTTATGGCCCCCACCGACTCATCACTGTGAACATTAGACCTAATTTGTAGCTGTAAGAGGGATGACTTGGCAGAGCCTCTGGAATTGATGGCTGTGGTTTCTGGGCCACCAGTTACGATTGAAGCAAAAACCAATCATCTCTGCCATGAAACAAATCCTTTCTCCTAATGCCCCGGGAGCTGAAAAGTCCTGTGGGGGTTGGATTTTCCTTTGACCCCCAAACTATTGGAAACTCAGATGCTTTAGATATGGCTCACCATGAGAAAAAGAAATTCCAGAGTTGTAAGGGACTTTGATTAATTTTCTGGTGTGTGTGCGTGCTTGCACATGTGTGTGTGTCCCCTCTAGACTACTCTTCTTCCTGAGAGAATGAGAAGGGCAGAATCCTCAGAGAGAGAATTCCCTCTTGTCAAAGGATTACAAGCTTTCTACGCCAGTAGCAAGGAACAGTTGAGCCTGGCTGCTGCTGGACTGTGAGGGCCAAAGGGGAGCAGAGGCTGCTGCTAGTTTAGAAGAAAGCTTGCTGCAGAAACCAACAGAGACAAAGGTAGAAGGAAGTGGGTGATGTATATATGCGCATATGTATGCATGTACATATATGTTTATGAGTGGGGGTGCATATGTGCCACAGTGAGCAGGTGGCATTCAGAGGAAAACCTGTGGGAACCAGTTCTCTTCTTCTACCCTGTGGACTCTGGGAACTAATTCAGGTCATCAGTTTTAGAAGCAGGGACCCTTACCTGTTGAGCTACCTTGGTGCCCTCTGGCCATGTTTTTGGTCATTTATCTATAGCAGCAGTGAGTTGGAAGAGGGAACCCATGCTGTCTCCCCAAGGCAACTTTGAAAGAAAGGCAGCCTCCATTTCTAACCATGAAAGACATTCCTGCTGCCATGGTTTGGATGATTCCTCCATTTTCTTTCTGGACAAAGTCATCCCCAACCATGTCTCTAGTGGTCTAGTCCACAGGGAACAAGTGTCTGCACCTCTTCAGAGTCCGCAAACATCCCTATGTCCCAGAAGACAAAACAGAGACGATCTATAGGGAGGACATGGAAACTGTTGGCAGCCCAAAGCCGTGGGGACTTGGTTTTGAAGAAATAACTGTTGAGAGATGAGAGAGAGAGAGAGAGAGAGAGAGAGAGAGAGAGAGAGAGAGAGCATTCACATGCAGCCTCAGGCCCCTGGGTCAATATCTTCACAATCCTGCAGATCTCAGGATGGAAAGGGAAAGATGTAGAGCCCTCACCAGTCCACACAGGCAAAATCTGCCCCAGTTTGGGTTTCATAATTATCTACCGCTTTTGTGAATATCTCAGAACAATAAAACTCAGGAACCAACATCACGTTGCTAAACTTAAGAGTGCTCTTGGGAGCTTAGATACCCGACTCCCATGTCTACTGTTTTCAGTCTCCAGTAGCCGTGACATGAGGAAGTCATTTTGTGCAGACAGTGAAGTATATAACAGCAGCCTGGAACTTTTCCATGGTGCTGAGGCAGAAAACAAAAATGCCAGAGGAAGTAATATTAGTCAGTATTTAGTCATGTTGAGAACAATGGGATAGTTTAGGTTGGCTTGACATCACTCGTTTGCATTTGCTATGGCCAACAGGAAGCCAGTTCTGTTGTGCAATTTCCTCCATGTTTGAAGAACTCAAGAGCCCCCTACCCCCCCCATTACAGCACAGCCAAGACCCCCTTCTCCCATTACTATACAGAATATAAGTTAGTTCTTCACAGCCACAAATGAAAATACTTTTGCATACAAAATAACAAAGATTGGGGGTAGGGTGGGGGATAATGCAGCAGAAAATATCTCAGAGGTGACAAAAGACAAGGGTGTATTGATCCATCTTGTTTTCCTCCTGAGGAAATGTAATTGACTTCTCTCTGCGTAGTGACTGCCCAGGAGATAGCATTCCAACCCACCCTTACTCATTCATGTGTTTATTTATTCATCCACATATCTATGTAGCACATGTTAATTTAAGACCTCTTACATATCTGCATACAGGATTGACTAAAAAACTAATTAGAAAATAGTTTATATTTTTTCTAAATATGAACAGGCATATATAAGTTGCGTGACAATAAGTAAGAGTTATAATACTGTCACAGGGTTAATATATCTATACATGCTGTAAGCCATGAACATTTTCACATGAAAAGAAAATGCTACAAAGAAAACTGGAAGATTTCAGGACATGAGGAAGTTGTTTTGTTGTACTCTAAAAAGAAGAGGGAGAAAGGGAGACAGGAACACACACATACAAACACACATACACACACACACACACACACACACACACATACACAAAGGCGAGGCATTAATAATAGGAGAAGAACTGGGCATGGTGGCACATGCCTTTAATCCCAGCATTCAGAAGTCAGAGGCAGGATGATTTCTGTGAGTTCGAAGCCAGACTGGTCTACATAGTGAGTTCCAGGACAGTCAGAGAACCAAAATAATATTAATCCTAAATAGGAGAACAATGGTGTCCAATTTGTGCCTTGGAAATTCCAGGCTGGAATTCTTATATAATATGCCAGAGATTGAGGCTGAAGAGTCAGAGAAATATAGAATTTTGTGATCCACACTGAAAGCTTTGCTCATTTTAAAATTTCTCTTATTCTCATTTACAAAATGAATTGCTTGTAGGAGGATATATATATATATATATATATATATATATATATATATATAGTCACAGAGGTTAAGTACCTAAACTCTGTGAATATTCTAAATGAAACACACATATTTAAAGCTTAAGTGCTAACACCCACATATAAGAGAAAACATGCAATGTTTGTCTTTCTGAATCTAGGTTACCTCAGTCAGAGCCAGGGGGAAGAGGGCATCTTCCAAGGAAGAAGAAATATAATGTAGTGTTATAAAAGGAAAATTAGAATAGGGAGATTAAATGGGGAGGAAAATGGGAAAGCTGGGTAGAAGAGGGAATATGGGGAGGGACAAATTTCAAAGACCTTTTGAAAATCTATATGGAAACCTACTATTGTAAAAGCCTCCTAAAGAATACACATACATAAAATGAGTTTAAATAGGGTTACTATATTGGAGGAGGGGACAATATCCCAACTAAATATCACACGCTACCCAAAATCCAAGACCAGTAATTGGTTACATATTTTTGAGTTATTTGCCAAAGGTGTCCCAATTGACCTACCCCCCAAATATTATAGGCTATTGCCAGTGCAATTGGTTATCCTCCATAATCCCATAATTGGTGGGATGATAAGATTCTATGGCTGAAGACACCTTATATTTATGCCACATTATATCACAGAACATGGAGAAATCAAGCTGGTACTCATCTGGAATTTTAACCCCTACTGACTAGCACTCATAGTGCTGGAAAGTGCTATCCACAACACAAGAGGAGAAAATTAATCATCAGTATCACCAAATTATAAACTCTGGGAGCAACAAGAGTGGCCTACCTGCAGGATATACTGGTGCAATAGTGGCAACAGTGTTAAGGAAGTAGTTATGTTTGTTACTTTTATATTGCTATGATGAAACACCATGACCCAGTAAACTTTTTATTTATTTATTTTAGTTTTTCAAGACAGGGTTTCTCTGTGTAGCTTTGGAGCGTGTCCTGGAACTCACTCTGTAGACCAGGGTGTCCTGAACTCAGAGGGATCCACCTCTCTCTGCCTCCTGAGTGCTGGGATTAAAGGTATGAGCCACCACTGCTCTGTGATCCAGTAAACTTGTAAAATAATGCATTTAATTGGGATGATGGCTTTAGAGGGTTACAGTCCATGGTGGCAGAGGAAAGGTGTAGTGACAGTTACTGTTGAACAATGGTCTTGTACACTGTAAAGATTTTTTACTTGTATTGGTTTAATAAAATGCTGATTGGCCAGTAACCAGGCAGAAAGTACAGGCCAAGCAACCAGAACAGGAGAATTCTGGGAAGAGGAAAGGCTCAGTCTGCAGTCAACACCCAGATGCAGAGGAAGCAAGATGAGAATGCCTCAGTGATAAAAGGTACCAAGTCACATGACTAACACAGTCAAGAATTGTGGGTTAATTTAAGATGTAAGAGCTAGCTAAAAATATGCCTAAGCTATTGGCGAAACATTGTTTAATTAATATAGTTTCTGTGTTATTGTTTGGGTCTGGGTGGCCAGGAAACAAATGACAGTCTCCACTTACAGCAAGTAGGATACAGGGAGGCAAACTGAGAATGACATTGAGTCTTTTGAAACCTCAAAGCCCTGCCCCAGTGACTCACCTTCTCCGACAAAGTTATACCTCCTAATCCTTCCCAAACTGTTCCACTAACTAGGGAACAAGTATTCAAACATATGTGAGTTACTCTCATTCAAACTACCATGGTAACTAACCACTCCATGTGTATAATCTATACCTGACACTGCTAAATACCCAAGAATAGTTAACTCATAAGCCCTAGGAGAAAACCTTCCATTGTTATTCTGCTAGGTGAATGAAGAAGTAAAATGACTCCTAATGATATAGTGCTATACACATAGATCAATGTACCACTTAGCATTCAACACAGAAGCTTCTAGCAGCAGATGGTAATTACTATTGAAAGCCACAACTGGGCACTGTGTAAAGAGTGAGATACTTTGGAGTTTTCAACTCCAAATGGAATGTCTTCATCAAACCCATCCTCTCAAGACTCGGGGATCTGTGTAGAAGAGGAGGCAGAAAGACTGTAAGGGCCAGAGGTGGTGGATGACTCCAAGGAAACTGTCTTCCAAATGTAACAAATCTGATACACATATAAATCAAAGGACCTGTGACAGCACACACAAAGCCTGCCTAATTTCAAGCCAGATAAGATTCTGATGAACATTAACAAGGACTAAAACAAAGACAGAGCAAATACTTGGGGTAAGTTTTTTTTTTTCTTCTGGATTTGATTACTATAAAAATAGCAATTCATATTAGTTATTTCTTTACTTTACTTAAATATTTTATTTACTATTCTACATACAGGTAATGCATTTGGAGCCAGCCTGCCCATTCAGACCTCCCCTATGCTCCCAACTCATATTAGTTTTGACTCCATTTTCCCAAGACTAGCTTCATTTTCTTTCCTCTCTCAACTGGTGATGTATGCTGCTTCTCCCACGAAGTCTTTGTGGCTATTGCTCTATTGAATTTTCTTTGCCTTAGGATTTTATTAATTTTCTGTCAGTTTTATGTCTAGAAAGGAGCTTTTTCCCCCCAAAAGTTATTGACTCCTTTTATTAACGAAATGTGTTACCTTTCATGGAGCGTAAACTGTACATTCTTTCATCTACAGCTTTTGTGATTTGTATTTTGTTTAAGAACTCCTTTGTAACCTGAAGGTCATAATGATTTTTAAGCCAGGTCTTTGCTTTGTTTACATGCATTAAGCATTGGGTATGTTTGTTCCCAGGCAGACACTCTCATTACCTGCCCTTTCCATTGCCCAGTAAAACCTTCCCTGTGAATTATCAGATTACCATGGGTAGATGACCATGTTTTGAGTTTTTCACTTGTGGTCCCTTCACCCATTTGTCTGCTTTAATGCAAGCAACAATCCATCTTAGGGACTATGGCTTTATAGAAAGTCTTATTTTGTAGTGAAAATTATTCTTCCTGTCATTCAAGATTGTTGAGAATTCTTGGCATTTGATTTCTCATTAGAATTAGCTTGTCAGAATTCATGGAACTTTCTTATGAGACTCATATCAGAATTGCACTAAGTTTATAGATCATTTTAGAAAAAATTATATTCTTTTGGTGGTGTCTTCCTGCCCTTGAACATGATGCACTGAACTACTTGTTTCTTTAGTTCATTCCAGTGTTGTTTTATGATTTTCTCCATTAATGTCTTCTACATTTAAAAGAAAAGATATTGATAGGTACTTCACACTTTTGTTTCTTTTCTACATAGTTCTTTCAAAATACCTAACAAGACCTGTAGCTGTTTTATCCACAGATTATCACCTATATACTGGCATGGTTTATTTTGCATACATTGTAAATAGTAAACTTGATAATCCCTTTTAAATACTTCTTCCATATAAATTTTTGTAATTTTTTCTATAATGAGCAGGGGTTTGGTTTCATACATTCCATACATATTTGTGCCTCTTTCAGTGTTACACGTATTATAATATTTAATTCAAGGTTGAACTGGTATGTTCTTTTCTGAGAAAGGCCTGCTCACCCATTGCCAGCTTTTTTCAGTTGCCTACAGTTCTTTTTCTAGGGTTGAGGCCTTGTGGGCTTTTTCTCATCCAGTTTTGGAACCAAATAGATGAATCATGGAGATCCTGTGGCTGTGTTTCCACAGGACCAGTCCTATCTGGCCCTCCAGCAGGTCATAGATGGAGTAGATGGTGGGGTAGGCCAACTCAAAGCCCTGGATGTGGGCTTGACTGGTAGCTGAGTTGGTTGGTCTGGGCCTCCACTGAGACCACCACCCTTTTTGGCAAGGGGCAGAGCCAGCTCTTCAGAGCAAGCCATTGGGGTCAGCTTTCCTGTGCTTGTGGTGAGATGTGGGGTGGAGCTGCTAGCAAGGGGCAGGGAAAGATCAGCTTAGCAAGGCCCTTGGATTTCAACATGCATGGTTTGCACCCTCTCACTGCCCCAGACCCCAAACCCTTCTGTGCTGTAGGATCATGGACCCAGACGTGGCTCTCAGCAGCTCAGGTCAAAATGACACCATGGCCATGGGTCACAGTGCAGGCTACCCAGATCTGCATAGCCCTGGAGATGGCATGGCCCTCAGCCACTAACACGGCCACAGGTGAAGGCCCAGATCCTGGGAATGAACAGGGCCTTCAAGGGTAACAGGAGCCATGGATATCAACAAAGACCCTAGAGACTATAGAGCCAGCAACTCAGATGTGGATGGCCCTTGTCAGCAACTCAGACCTGGATGTCACCATGGTTCCTGGTAGCATCACAGGCCACTTAGAACAGCATGACCCTGAAGGCAGCACAGTTCTCAGACACCAACATGGCCACAGGTGGCAGCCCAGACCCTGGACATCACTGTGGCCTTTAGTGGCAACACAGGCCATAGACATCCACACAGACCCTGGCTGTGGTAAGACCACAAACCCAGACATGGCCCTTGGCAGCAGCCCAGACAGGATGTCACCATGGTCCTAGGTGGCAACCTAGGCCACCCACATTAGCCTACCCCTCACCATCTTCCCTTCTTCATTTCTGCCTCTAGAGAACAAAAACCACTCTGCTCTTCTTTCTTTCCCATCTCTCCACCATACATTTGCTCATCAAAATGGAACTGGCCCCTTGAAGTGCAAGGTGAGCCTCTGGGTGCTTCTGTAGGTGTCTTCAGTCAGCCCTGGCCTCAAGGCACTAACCAGCCTGTGGATGTCTCCTGGTTGGGCCTGTGAGTGTCCTCCACCCACTCAGCCTGAGCAGCTTTCAGGCAGGCCTGATTTATAAGTTTTTAATCTACATATTAATAAATAAGTCAATTACCTTATATATTAGGTAATAAACCTTTCTCTTTTTTTTTTCTGGATTTTTGAGACAGGGTTTTTCTCTGTAGCCCTGGCTGTTCTGGAACTTACTCTGTAGATCAAGGTTGGCCTCAAACTCACAAAGCTCCCGCCTGCCTCTGCCTCCCAAATGCTAGAGTTAAAGGCTTTGCCACCACTGCTCAGCTCTCCTTTTTTTCTATAATAATTCTAACTTAAAAGACATGACCAGTGAAATTGATAGCAAAAATCACATTTCACATTTTACATTTAAATTTTTTTAAAAATTATCCACTAAAATGCAAATAAAATGCACAAATATATTTACTAATACATTTTGACAACACAAGTATGGTTATAAAAATAATTGAGGTTGTAAAATGAAATATTTCTAATGTAAAGTTAACATTACCATAAAGCTTTTCACCTTCCTCCTTGCAGACAATAATGATTAGGAAGATAGACTAAAAATACTTTATTTATGAATGACTATTTATATGTGCGTGTGTTCGAGGCATGTGTGTGCGTGTGTTGCACATGTGTACACTGGTGCATGCATGCCATGGAGCACTTGTGGAGGTCAGAGGACAGGCTTTGGTTCTGTCCCTCCACCCTGGGTTCAGGGACAGAACTCACGCTGCCAGGCTTGCCCAGCAAGCACTTCTACCTGCTGGGCCATCCAGCTGGCCTCACTTTTGATAGGTTTTAAATTACTAATACAATTCAGTGAATTCTAATGCATTGTCCAAGTTTGCTGTGGGTGCACATTTTGCTTCTTCAGCCAATAGCTTTTAAGATAGCAACCCACTTGGGTGTGGTCTCTTATACTGTAAAAGCAGCTGTAAACGTGTGCCCTCTTTCTTGCTTCTAGCTCCTACTTCCGGCTGCTAGACTCTGTTCCTGTTCACGTAGAGGACTGTTATCTAGGACAGTGATCTGTAAGTTTTCCCCTTAAATAAATAACCCTTTTATTATTCATAATTCTGAACTGGTGTGGGATTGTTTTGTGACTTACATCATCACAAGTTGTTTGTTTTTGACTCATTTTTGCTCAGCTAGTTTCCTAGGATTTTAGTTTTATCTGTTTTCAGATTGCTCATGATTCCCTCCTATATCAGCTTGTTGCTGCATCTGCAAATAAATATTGTTTATTTATGGCTCCTTTTTTTCCTTGATAAGCATTTCTTGACACTTGTAATTACTTTTTTTGAACTACCAAATTTAGATTTATTTTACAAACCCCTTTTCTGTGGTGTTCTTAGTTCTGTAGTTTTTATCTGCCTTCTTGTGTTTGGGGATTTTGTTCTATTCTTCTGCTAACCTGTGAGGAATGACAAGCTCATTCATTTTCACTTTGTGTTTTTTATTTAACCACTTAAGAATTATATCCTTCTAGAAGCCATTTGAACTAACAGCTCCAGGTTTTCACCTCCATAGATCTCTTATTCGGTTAGGATTTCCTTAAAATAAGCTATTCCAGGAATTTTTACAACTTTTTTTTATTAACGTTGTTTATAATTTCGCAGGTATAATGTACCTGACCACCCTCACCCCAACTCTCTATCTCCCTATTTTCTGTCCACCCCACCCCTCTTCCCTACAAATGCCTCTCACATTCCCATTGGCTAGTTTTGTTTCGTAACTAACTGAGTTCTATCAGGACCATTTGTGTGAAGGTGGGTTTGGAGCTATCTGTTTGCTCCAGCCTAGTGGGCTAAGCTGTGGGTACACAATGGAAGACAACAATGCCTCTCACAGAGTCAATATGGCCAAGAGTTCAGCAGTGAAATGTAGGGTCCCATGAGCCCCTCAGTCATCCATAACTACTCACTCAGTCTTGTGTGGGCCTAGGGTAAGTAACTCAGTTGTTGTGATTTCATGCTTGCAATGGTTACATTGAGTCTAGAAGATGAAGTTTCTTAACACGTTATTTTATCAAACCCAACAAGAGAGTGGTTGGTTACCACTCTTAGGCCATTGTTGCACATGTGGGCACATTTGCCCAGCAGGTTGATGCTGTGGTTCACAGGGTCCATAGTTGGGTAGGACTGCTGGTATCCTCACTTCCCAAGTAGCCTGTATAGCATCTTCTGGCACTTTGAAAGCTAGCAAACAGGGAATATGTTTACAGCTCAGTTGCAGCTTACCTTTCTCTACATCTTGGGGCCAATGTGCATCTTCTTGGCAACAGTGTTTAAGCTTCTAGTTACAAGGAGAAACCAAGAGGACTGAGAAGAACCTACACACTGTTTAAAGCACCGCTGTCCCATTGCCCTCCCCCCCCAACTAAGTCCTGTGGAGGTATTCCATACCTGGGACTGGAAATTTTGTTCAGTAAAACCCCTGTTTCTACCTCAGGGTTACTGTTTTTAGTCTCTTTTGTGTTCTTTATTTGGAATACAAGATTTCCACAAGACTTGTCCATATACCCTTGGTCTCAATTAGTCTTCAACCCCTTATTCCCTCATCTATCCAATTGCCCAGCCTAGTATCCTCCTTCTCTACTTCCCTTTTACCTGTGTTCTACCGACTCCCTCTTTTAAGACAACCCCTACCTCTAATAGTGTCCTAGACTTCCAAGATAAATAAATGCAACTAGGATCTGCAAATGAGGGGGGCACTGTGTTCGTCCTTCTTGGCTTGGCTTACCCCACCCAAGATATTTTTTTTCAGTTGTACCCATTTAGCTGCTAATTTCATTTTCCTTTACAGCTGGATTGCATGTCTGCTCCACATTTTCCTTCTGTGTTCCCCAGCTGATGACAGCTGAGCTGCTTCCACTTCCTCTTGGGAGCAGAGCAGCAGTGACTATGGATGTACAGATACCTATGCAGTACGGTACAGAATCCTTCAGGTATATTCCCAGGAGTGGTATAGCTGGGTCATACTATACTGTTATTTCTAGGTTATGTCTATAAAGACAGCTTTAGACTGCTGAACAAACCTACACTGTATAAAGGTTCCCTTTCTCAACATCCAGTCCAGTTTATTGTCATTCATACCTCGGATGTTCACCGGGGTGAGATGGAATTGTAAAGTGGTTTGAATCCACGTGTCCCTGATGGTGGCAATTACTGAGCCCTTTTTAACATGCTTACTAACCATTTGCATTTCTTCTTTTGAGAACTCTCTGCTTAGTTACACGGCCCATTGGTATTTTTAATTGGGTTGTTATTTGATTTTTTTTCCTTTAGTTCTCTGTCTAGTCCAGATATTATACCTCTCCCAGAAAGGTTTTTCTCCCATTCTGTGGGTAGACTCTTCTGACTGACAATCTCTTCTGCTTCTTAGAAGATGTTTAGTTTCATACAATCCCTTTTGCTAATTCTTGGTCTTGTTTCCTGTGCTACTGGAATCCTATTTAGCAAGTCTGTGCTTGAGCCTACACGTTGAGGTTGCTCTTGTTCCCCTAGCACTTTCAGAGTGTCGGGGCTTGAGGTCCTAGATTCATTTGGAGTTGAATTTGTGTTTAAGCTGAGAGACACAACTCCAGTTTCAACCTTCCACACGCATCTAGGCAGAGTTTCCAGCACCATTTGTTGAAGATGCTGTCTCTTCTTCAATATCCAATTCTAGCATCTTTGTCAGAAACTCTGGTAGCTGGTGTAGGAGGTCTTTCTGTCTATGTGTTGTTTTCATTAATGAATAAAGAAACTGCCTTGGCCTGTTGATAAAGCAGAACTTAGGTAGGGGGGATGACAGAATTGAATTCTGGGAGGAAGAAAGCAGAGTCAAAGAGATGCCATGGATCTGCTGGAGACAGAAGCTGGGAATTTTACCCAGTAAACCACTGCCATGTGGCGATATATAGATTAATAGAAATGGGTTAAATTAATATGTAAGAGTTAGCCAATAAGAAGCTAGAGCTAATAGGCCAACTAGTGATTTAATTAATACAGTTTCTGTGTGGTTATTTCGGGTCAGGGAGGCCGGGACGAACAAGTGGTTCCTTGCTGCTACAGGTAGCTGTAGTTGTAAGCACTGTATATCTTGGTCTTCTAGTCTGGTCTGCTGACCTATGGGTCTGCTTCATGCCAGTGCCATGCTGATCAGTTATGGCTCTCAGACATAGCTTAATCTCAAAAATGGCAATGCCTCCTGTAGCATTGATTTAGATTGCTGTGGCTATTCTTGTTCGTTGTGCTCCATATGAATTTTAAGATCATTTTTTTTTAATTCTGTGAAAAATGTCCCTGGGATTTTGATTGGTATGGCATTAAATATATAGATTGCTTTTGATAGGATGATCATTTTCACAATATTAATTCATCTAATCCATGACTGTGGGGGTGGGGATTTTCCATTTTTTAGTGTCTTTCTTAATTTCTTCTCTTAAATTTTTATTGCAGAAGTCTTTCACTTCTTTGGTTAGGTTTGTTCTCAAGCTTCATTTATTGATTGATTGATTACAGCTACTGTGCATGGGATTACAGCTACTGTGCATGGGATTACAGCTACTGTGCATGGGATCACGTCCCTGGTTTCTTTTTCAGTATGTTTGTCCTTGGTGTATAGAAAGGTGTGTGTGTGTGTGTGTGCATGTGCATGCATGTGTGTCTTTATCTAGCTTTGGTATCAATCTTATCTTCCTAAGGTACTTCAAAGCCTTCTTTCCTCATCTATTTTAAGAATAATTTGAGACACATTAGTGGTAGCTCCTTGAACGAATGCTTGTAGGATTTTGCAGTTAATTCACCTGGTCCTGGACTTTTCTTGGGAGGTATTTTATTGCTGTTTCAATCATCTTGCTAATTATAAATGATCATAATTATTTGTTTATGCTATTTTTGGCATATAGTTTCATTCTGGTAAGTCATGTGCTTCTAGAGATATAACCATTTCTCTTAGAGTTTCCAATTTCATGTAACATAGGCTTCTAAAAATGTCTCGCTTTTTCTCAATGTCATTGGAATTTATTGCAATCTCTTTTACATCTCTAATTTTATTAATTTGTATATTTTCTGTCTTTTGGACAACTTGGATAAAGGATTGTTAATCCTGACTATTCTGCCAAAGGATGAATCCTTCATTTCATCGATTCTCTGTACTGTTTTATTCGTTTTGATTTCATTAACTTTTGCCTTGATCTGAATTGCGTCTCCTAACCTACTGCTTTTGGTTTTGGATTTGTCTTGATTTTCTAAGGTGCATCATTATTTATTTGAAACCTTCTATAACTTTTTTTTTGTGGAAGCACTTAGTACTATAAAATTCCCTCTTAGGACTGCCTTTATAGTATCCCATAGATTTTGATATATTGTGCTTTCATTTTTATCCAATTTTAGGAAATAAAAAAATTCCTTAATTTATTCAGTCATCAACTTATCTTTCAATAATGTGCTGTTTAATCTCCATGCTTTTATGTGCTTTTTATAGCTTCTGCTGCTATCGAGATCTAGTTTTATTCTTTTGTGTTTAGACAGAATATAGGATGCTATTTCAATATTCTTATATTCACTGAGGCTTGCTTTGTGACCTAACGTGTAGTATATTTTGGAGAAAGTGTATTTTTATTGTTTGGATGGAATTTTCTATAAAAATATGCTAGGCTCATTTGATTTATGGATTCATTTAACTCCAATGTTTTTCTGTTTACTTTTTGTTGTGTTGACCTCTGTTTTGGTGAGAGTGGGTTGTGGAAATCTCTTGTTATTACTGTGTTGGGGTTATCTGTGGCCTCATATATAGTAGTATGTATTTTATTAAATTGGGTTCACTCGTGTTTGGGGCAGATGTTTAGAATTGTAATATCAACCTGATGAATTGTCCTTTTAATGAGTATGAAGTTACCTTCTTTAGTTCTTCTGATTATTTTTGGTTTGAAGTTTTTTTAAAAAAACTATATTTTATATGTAAATATATATTTATTTATTAAATTATATAAAATACAATGTTATGTAAGTTATATAGAATATTATATATATGTATGTCTGCTTGCTTTTTAGTCCCATTGCTTGTAGGTCCATTTTGTTCTTTTCTCACAGATGGTGTCCATCTTTGATGGTGAGATAATTCTTGGAAGTAACAAAAAGTTGGAACTTATTTTAAAATATAGTCTGGTAGTGTGTGTTTTCTTATTGGGAAGTTGATACCATTAATACTCAAATTTAGTTTTGATGTTCATTAACACCCATCCTTTTTTATTTCCTACTATTCTTTTTTTGTTTTGGTTTGTTTTATATCAAGACAGGGTTTCTCTGTAGCTGTGAAACCTCTCCTGGAACTCACTGTGTAGACCAGGCTGGCCTTGAACTCACAAATATTCGCCTGCCTCTGCCTTCCAAGTGCTGGGATTATAGGCGTGCGCCACCACCGCCTGGCTCTTAAACTTCTTCCGATTAACTGTGCCGGCACTGTTTATTTCCTCACTCTCCCCCAATGACTTTTGAGATTGTTTATCCTTCTTTTTAGTCCAAACTATTCCCTCTATTGTGCTCTGTGAAGCTGACTTAGTGATCATGTGTTCTTTGAGTTTGTTCTTATCATGGAAAAGTTTTATTTTTCCTTCAATTTTGATAGTTTTTCTAGGTGTAATAGTCTGAGTTGATAATTGTGTTTGTAACTTCGAATCCATCTTTTCAAACACATCTAAATTTAAAAACCTTCTATCAAAATCTTAACTGTTTTCCTGAATATCTGTCTTAATGAGACTTGCTCCTTCTTCCTTGCAACTTTCAAAGCCTGTTTGTTTGTTTTTAGTGTTTGGTTATAACACGTGGTGGGGTATCAGTTTTCTGGTCCTTTCTGTTGGGTGTTTTGCGGGCCTCATTTACCTGGATGGATCTCTCTTTCTCTATTTGGGAAAATTTCTTCTATAATTTAAAAAATATTTACCTTGGAACTTGTCTTTATGCTCATAACTTACAATTGGTCTTTTCACGGTACCTCGCAGTTCCTGCACATTCTGTTTATAGATTTTATTGTATCTTTTTTTGTGTGTGTGACTCAGTCTCTCTACTTTGTCCCTAGGCCCCAACAGTCTCTCTTCTTTCTGTGTGTTCCACTTTTTGGTGACACTTTCACCTGGCTTTTTATTAGATATATTGAAGTTTTCATTTTCTGTTCCATTTCAGTTTGGGTTTTCTGAAGTGCTCCAATTTATTGATTAGATTTAATATTCATATCCTGGATTGTCCTATTTATTTCATTTACTTGTTTGTGTTTTCTTGGATTTCAATAATTTTATTACTGTCCTTTTCAAGTTTATTCAGGTGTTTGTGTTCTTTTTGCAGGCTTTGAACTTATTAAACATGTTCATAATTGTTTTGAATTTTGTCTTTCCTAGGTTGTTCTCCTTCAGGAACATTATAATGGGACAGTGGCAATTGCCTTTCCACAGAAAAAAATAAAATAAAATGTAAAACAGTATGTATTCTTTCATGAAATTAAACTTTTTTTTACCAGTAATTAATACCTCAATCTAAAATTTTTTTGTTAAATGATTCCTCCTTCTCCTTCTTCTTTCTTTCTTTCTTCCTTTTCTTTTTCTTCTTCTTTCTCCTCCTCATCCTCCTCCTTCTTCTTTTTTGATACTAATATGTCACTCTAATTTCTTTAGTTTTTGGAAATAGTTATTGATCAGGTACCCATTCTTTTACTTTAGTCTGTGTCCAGCTCATATTTAAGGATAAATCAGGATTTCTACTCGAAAAAAAAATCTAATCATAGGTTCTAAACCATTTGTATGTATTAGAGTTATCAGTACTTATGAATTCCATGCTTTTCAAACACATTATCTCTGTGTGTGTTTCTCTGAATTCAGGCTTCCACAGCTTTTTCCCATGTGTTTCTTCTGCCTCTTTAGAAATTTTCCTTTGGGGCAGAGGATGGAGTTCCACTGGTTGAGCACAAAGGCCTGGGTTTGGTATTCCACATCGCATAAACTGGCTGTAGTGGTACATGCATGTAATTATAGTAACAGATGGAGGCAGGGGAATCAGGAGTTCAAGGTCATCTTTGTCTACATTGAGAGTTTAAGACCAGTTTGTTACCATTTTTTCTTTATTCCCGCCTTTCTCCCATTCCCCTTTTCCTATTGGTTTTTGTCGATATATACTTTCTTTACATGGTAGCTAACTGAAACATCTACATATAAATTTAATTTTAAAATCTGGTTAACCAAGTGCACCATCTCCCTAAACCTACAAAAATCTCACAAAGTTTGAATTCTTGTTCTCTCAGCCTACATTCTAATATTGTCTAGTACTTTAGCTCTGTTGGTTGATCCCCTCAAGTAAAAAGATTGCTTGGTGTAACAGTTTGCTCAGATTTAACTATGTGGCTGCTATTTTCTCCACGAACCGTTCATTTTATACTGCCCTGTTTTTTTTTTTTTATTTTTTTTATTCTTCCCTGGTTTTTCTTTCTTCTTGAAATATACCTTTTTGATTCTTTAGTTGGGAGTCTAGGGACATTACACCCTCTAGGTTCTGTTCAACCCGTGGTGTCCTTATCTCCCACATTATTAAAGAATCTGTACGATAGCCCTGGAGTAAGACAGGTCTCAAACCCCACCTTATCATTACTCTAGCCCTTGGGAAATTGCGGTCGTATCTCCGGGACTTTGTGCTCCTTGTCAGGCCATGGTAAATGCTATCCAAGGGCCCTCCCAGCTCTCAGGTTCTACGTGGAGGACAGAGTGTGTGACATACAACACTAGACAACAAAGAACAGAATGGGTTTGTCAAAGAGTATGGGTGACTGAGAAAATGAAGTGGTGGGAATGCATAATGACATCATACATGCCCTTTTTGATTATAACATCCCAAATTTCCCTGCGTATCAGCGATTTACTTGCCATTCATAAAAGACAGGCCTTCTATATGGTAGCTTCCTAAACAGCCATCTCTGGGAGGGAGCCTGGGAGAAACCACACTCACAGTTCTCAGACGTTTTACCATCCATAGATGCAAACCAGATGCTGGAGAGAGCGATGAGGCCTGAGTGCCAGAGAGAAGCGGGAGGGGCTGTGCTCCCTGGCTTTGGTGACAGGGGACTCAAGTGTGCTGTAGTTAACTTACACCTGAGGCCTAGCATACTGGGTGTTTTGTTTTTTCTGCACATCTGCTATATGAAAAAGTGAACTTCCTAAATGATGGTCTTGGGTTATTTTCTCTTATTCTTAGAATATAACTAAATGAGGACAAAATAGTCGCAGAACCATCAAACATGACTCGGGGCAAAGTTTGAAAATGTGGTCACTCTTTCTTGTATCTGATTCTCCCACCCCTTTCTCATTGCGGTTTGTAGACGCTTACCCATTCAGCCCCATTATTATACCTGCATTCCTCAAGGTACCCAGCAAAGAGTGGATTGTGACTGTTTGAGAAATATTCAGAGTACAAGTGCAGGAAACGTGAGTTGTTGAATGAAGGCAGAGACCCTACCAATCGCACCTCAAAACTGGAACTAGCATTAAAGGGGCCCCCTCACACGCACACTTTCCGCAGAGTTCAGACAGAGGGTGCTGAAGTGGTTTGAGAACATGATGTCAGAAGTTGAGCTCACCTGTGTTGATGGAGTGGGGCTGATGCTCTGTGGCATATCCTCACTCTCCCATGAAGCATTCCCATTCTCAGAGGATCATATGGAGAGCAACTGGCGACAAATGAACTGCTGTACCTGGGCTTACAAGAAAAGGAGACAGAGATCACCCGACCCTAAAAGAATTCCACACATAGGCAAGGAAGTGGAATGAGAAGTTTATTGGATATCTAAATATAAAGTAGTTCTTTTACAGAAGAAACAAAAAGAATGTGATTTTCGTATTTATTCTTATAGAGCACTGGGAAAACATGATCAAAACTTATAGAATGTAAATAAAAACATGATTTAATATAATTGAATAATGTGTAAATACAAAAGAAATTACCCAGATCACAGTCTTATAACACAACTTCTTTTCCCTTTCATTAGGAACCACGTGTGCTGTTGTGGGGATGTCAGGGATGGCTGATGAGGCAGTGCACCCATGCAGTTTGCTTACCCTGTGGAAATACCATGGCGCTGTCAGCATCACACAAATGAAAAACATCCTATGCTATTCACTTTTGTGTAGCTTTCCCTGTTGGAAATGTTGCTGCAGCTCCCAGCTGCTGCTGGTGGGGATGTGGCTGTGATCAGCTACGAAGAAGGGCCTGCTCCCAGAGGGCACACAGGGCACAGAGAAAGCTGACCACTCAGCTTCCCTGTCCTTGACCTGTACCATTAAGCAGGACTTAGTTCTCTCACACAGCTAACTCTCGTGGTCATGAGTCACGGGGACTGAAACTCAGAGCGAGGCCACGTTGGGTCTGTCTCAGTTTGTTTGTCCTTTCCCAAGGAAGAGAACCTATGTATCCCAAAGACTTGATGACATCACACAGACATTTTGGCATTCTTTTCTAGCACTGAAATCTGGTCAAGTAAAAAAAAAAAAAACAAAAAAAAACAAAACAGAAAACCTACTAGTGTTGAAATTAATAGAGATAAAAGGATTGGCAACAGGAGAAATATTTTGGAGGGAAGTACTGTCCGACTCTCTTTGCAAAATCCCCTCGGCTCCAATCACGAGGCTATTAAAGCAGCATGGCCATACTCCTGGAGCTGCTCCCCAGTGCCCTATTGCTCCCTCTGCTCCTGTTTGGGTTGCTGGGTGCTTATATGGAAAGCGGAGTGGCTGATGACTACAGTGCCGTCAAATGTATCCTCCACAGCTCGTCACCTTTACTATCACTTGGCAAAACTGTGTGGGAGTGGTGGCATTTCTTGGTAGCTTTGTGACCAAGAGGACGTCACTATGTGTCGTTTCAGAAAGGCTAAGTGGACACATCTTCCTGTCCTCAGAGGCGTATCGGAGGGAATGCAGAGCCAAGGAAAGGAAGCAACTTGGCAAGTGTGATCTGCCAGCTGGTTGAGTCAGACGACACATTGAGAACAATCTTTTTTGGAACCATGTCCTCCCTTCAACTCTTCTACAATCATACAGTATCTCTATCCACCTCAGCATATTTACCTGGCTCATCTCCTATTGCCACCACTAGGCAGAAACTCACCCTTCCGGGTAATGCTGCCGCCTCATCACAAACACCTAGAGCTCCTCCGTCGCTGACAGAACTCCAGGAACAAAAGCCCTCAAATAGCATGTGCTAGTATTCTTAGGAGCTAGAGGGAAAAATGCTTCAAGGATCTGGCAGGGACACTTGGCCCCCAGAGCCTACATTCCCTACAGCCAAGACTTTTCTTTAGTTTTCTCTGTTAGCCCAAGAGAGAAAAGAAACCTGCTGACATGCTAAACTTAGCAATACTTAGTTTATAAACACACACATTACATATATTAATTGCCTTTTTCTCCCCCTGACTAAATGTTTGTGAGCAAATTATTTCCACGGAGAACAAGTTCCTCAGCAGTTTGCCACCATTCCTGGCATGTAAGTGCAAAGTGGCTGTAGGAAATGCTGGGGACTCTGTTTCAGCCCCTTTCATGGTAGCCATGGTGGGAAAGGTTGGAAATGAGCCAATTCCTCCCCATCTCAGCACCTACTCCTTCTGATGGTGTTTCTGAAGGCTGAACAGTGTGACTCCGGGTACCGTGTGTACATACATATGTAGGAATAACGTTTATGTTTCTCAGAATAGGCACTTTTTGAAGGCAGTACATCTAAAAGTAAAGTTAATAGAGCCTATATTTAGCACCCATATTCTCACTTTGCTGATGTGTGTGCTGAACAGAAGATCACAGATTTGAATCAGTCTCACAGAGGCCGGAGTCGGCAAATGGCTATATTCAGAGCTAGGAAAGTCTTGCCAACTCAACTGTAGCTGTTAAAAAGGCAGACTCGGAGAAGGTGCAATCATTTTTTCTCAAAGGTGATGGCACAGAAGGAGAAAGGCCTGTGACAAAGCCGTGAAATAAGAGCCCATGTGTGCAGTTCAGGCAAAATTACGATCCGTGGGCTCTGCCTTTGTGTCACATTTACTTGGTGGCACGGGCTTACTACTTAGAAGCTCAGCTCATAATTGCACACGTCCCCATACTTAGCAGTAGAGGAAGAAAAGTCCTGAATCTGTTAAGGAATGATAAAGGCATAGATTCAGACAACACCAAACCAAACCAGGCTAACTATGTGCAGAGCCCAGAGTTCGGAGTTCTCTGCAGCGGTACAAACTTGGCTTCTAAGTGTAAGGTTTTGTGAAAGGCACACAATGGCACATGGCAATCTTATTCATGCTCAAGAAGCAGACAGTCACGTGCCATGTTTAACTCTATTTTTCTCCTTGACGTGTTTCTGGAAAGAGAGTGCAGAACACAGCCAGGTGATGATGGCTCAAGCCTTTAATCCTAGCACTTAGGAGGTGGAGGCAGGCGGATCTCTGTGAGTTCGAGGCCAGCCTGGTCTACAGAGCGAGTTTCAGGACAGGCTCCAAGGCTACAGAGAAATCCTGTCTCTCAATAAACAACAACAACAACAGAACAAACAAACAAACATAAAGAAAAGAACAAAGAGTGAAAAACCCAATTCTGATCCTCAGAGGGGAACTATTCTACCTTCGTTAGTGAGGAGAGAGGTCTTGGATAATTTGCTTGTCAGGTATCCCCAGTGACACAGTGGGTAGTCACTGAAAGGATTTTGCTGTTACATCACTGCAAAGCATCTATGATCAGACAGTTTCTGCAGTCTACATCTCCTCTACATCTTGCCACCGAGTGGAGTCTATGGGACTGGGACTTTTGATGATGTAATCCCACACACGGAAGATGTGTTTGACACTCTTCTAGAAATCAAGAGGAACATAAAAGATTACTATAATGCATGCATCACCCAAATATCAGTGCCAATTTTACTATTTGCTAGGCAAAATGAGACCATTACTGTGGTTGGTATTTCGTTGATGAAAATCCCTTTCTTCCCAGTCTGTTCGAAAGAACATAACACATTAGGCGGACACCTTATAACCTGGCCAAGTTCCAGCCCTTTAATTACTAAATGAGCATCATGGCTATCCAAAGGCAAAGACGGATGAGGAGGAACTAAGTCACACGAGTCTCCCCTAAGAAAGAAAGCAAAAGTGGTTGGGAGAGGATGTGGATGTGAAAGCCCGCTCTGCCTATTTTACACTTTCTGACTGAGAAATGGAGTGAAATAGTTTGGTAAGCAAAGATATTCAGGGTTAACATTGACTCCTCCGTGATGGAGGATGTGGGTTTATGAAAGCAGATATGAATTCCGACAACTCAATACGAAGCAAAGCAGATGTTACGGAAAATGGCAACACAGTGCCTCAAGAATGCTGGTTCCTTATTCTTTCCCCTTCCCTGGCAGAAACAGAGAGACTCAAGCAAGGGAGATAAACAGCCCGCTTTCCACTCCTGCATCAAATTGCTTTGACATATTTTAAGAGACAAATAGATCCACACAAAATTTAAGTAGCTTTCTGTTTTCCTTTTTGGCAGCTATGAAAATGGGTCAGGTCTATAGGAATTTATTAATTTCCTGGCCTGAAGAGTTGAAATGTTTTAAAATAAGATTGCTTTTTGGAGAATCAGCTTTCTTGGTGAAGACGTGTGTGTGTGTGTGTGTGTGTGTGTGTGTGTTTTCAAAGACAATTGTGCTTTCTCTAAATCTTTGGAACTATATATTATATAGGGTGGAAGAAGGGAAAATTTCATCCCTCCCTTTTCCCTTTCTTTACATTACATGAAGGCAAATCAGGATTTGTGGCTGACTCGTGAAGATATCTGAAAAGTATTTTCATGAAGGAGTGCCCTTATGACTTCACCCCTTTACTGCCCCTTTGTCTAATGAGATGGGACAGCTCTACAGTGGCAAGTCTCTCCTTGGGAAACTCATCTGGGAATTCTGAGAAGAGCTCAAAAGGTTTCATTAACCGATAGCTTGGGTGGGCTCCCCATCTGTGCCAGAGGAAATGCTTCCCAATCTACCGGCCATAAAACCCATGGGAAGACTGGGAAAGGCAGGAGGCTATCTGCTGGTTAACTTGCCTCTTCCTCATCTCAGGGAACAGGCAGAGGAATGGCTGGATGGAGCAGAGACTCTTGGGAGGAAAATGTCGAATTTACAAACTAGGGCATTTGAAAGGCTTTCTAGATTTAGTGCAGATGTCCTGTGGAGAAAGGATATTTTAATTAATCGGTGGATTTCCACTTGTAGCACATAACCAGAAGGTAGACAAGAGAGAAAAAAAGAAAGCCCTGACTGCACATGGGATGAACAGCTTCTCAGTGAGTCAGCCACAAGAGGGTTTTTTTTTGGGGGGGGGTGAGCTGTGATGTTGGCTGATTTGTAGAAGGTACCTGTGGTCCTCCAAGTAAGATTGTTGTTAAACATAGTGCTAAGCTCCCTGTGATGAGGGTATACTAATTACAAACATTCCACAACCTAAGAAGTACCGCTTATCAAATGATAAAGGCTAAATTTCAGAAAGGCCATTCACCCAATAGCACTTGTTTAGGCATTTCAAGGCCTTTTGGCCAGGGGTTTACTGGATTAGAAATTCCTGTTGTGTCTGCATACTCTTGGCAGGCTCTACATAAATGTGAACAGAGAGACTAGTATGTTTTTGTTTTTTTAACTTATAGCAGCTTCTGCCTCTGTGGGACGTACATCATGGCCCGCGGGACAGAGGGCTTTCCTGAAACTCAGGTCCCCTCTGCACACTACTGTACTGTAAATGACACAGTCTCAGTTGATATGCTGAACCTGACAGGCCCAGAGAGCTTTGTGGTTAATGGAAACCAATGCCCTCTGGGGAAATTTGCTGCAGTGTGCTTTCTGCACAGCTATTTGCTCTCGGTGACCTTTGCGCCACAGGCTCCCTCCCAGTGCTGATCATGAAGACCCATGGCTTCCCACAAGATGACATAGACACGTGCGAGCTCTTCATGATGTGCAACACTGTAACACACATGTACACCCGTCACGGATAACCAAATGGCCCCTGTGAATTTCCATGGCTCTTTTTGAACAGGGCCTTCAGTAACTTGTGGGAAGTGCCGGACAAGGGCTGGGTAAATGCCCAGATCTCACACTTACCAGCTCTATTGCTTCTGGCAAGGCACTTAATGATTCTGAACCTCAGCTTTCTCTTCTAGGACAGGGCTATTAATAACCATCTTCCCAGGGCTGTTCTATGTGTGAAAGCTCTCTCAGGAATTTTATTATTTTACAGCTCAGATATTCACCCATACGTGCTACCTACCCAGGGGCAGATAGCAGGCTCTTGCTACAGGGCTCTCAGATGCAAAGCTGGTGCAGAGGAGACACAAGCCTGCCCTTCCTAAGACTAATGATTGCTAGCTAAACTGTAACCCAGGGCAACAGTGAGAGAATTTATGTTTTTATATAAAAGACAGTACCATGCATCCCTTCCCGTAAGGATGGTGGGCTTTTGTGCTGAAGAACTGATCAGAAGTGATGTCACCAGCACCACCTTATTTTCCTTTCAACCTTTTCCTTCTGCGAGCGGGAGGTTACACAGTGAGGTTTCCCAACCTTTTTAAGGTCATTATCAATGGGTCAGATAAATGGAGCAAACTGTTCATGGGACAGTTATGAAGGTAGGACACGAAGCTACCTGATCGCTGCCAGAACAGCGTGTTTCCTGAATAGAAAAGACAACTGACGGAACTCACACAACAGCTAACCTGTGATTGTCAGAAATCATTTTGGCTGTTTTTATGGATGTGTAAAACATTTCTACTCCTCAGCTAAAAACGGAAGTTGTTTTTAAAAATAATACATGACTGAAAAAATAAAACAAATACAGTGGAGGTAAAAACAAGGGGAAAGCTGGTATTTTATTATATTTTGTAGGTTTGTTTTATGGACCCAGGAAAACATAAGCCCAAAGACTGGTTCGGTTTTAATGACAAGGACAGCTGGTACAAAGGTGATGAGTTCCTTGACACAGGCACTACTTAAGCAAACTTCACTGTGCAGCAAGAAGTCCGCGATAGAACTGGAACACCAAGTGCGACAGATGGCCGGGGGCCCTAATTGTGTTCCTAGAAGAATAAAAAAGTAGACAAGGCCTACTTGTTCCTTTTGGAGGGTTCAAAAGACAGGCACATTTGCTGCAAGAGCTGAAGATATAGTGTGCTTCAATAAGAATAAGAGTGTACTTGTTGCAACAAAGACCACAGGAAGCTGTTTCCTATCCATACTGTATGGGTTGGGTGTGTCTGGCCAACCATCCCCTCCTCTAAGGGGATTAGTAGTTCAGGATTTTTTGATGCCTTCTCCTGTTGTTATTAAGACTCTAGAATCATGACCAATGCATCTCTGCAGGAAGAAGCCTATGCTGTCCAGCTGGGTGTTAAGGACTCTTCCTCCAACTCCCAGTGAAGCCAGTAGATCAGGTGTCTTCACATGCCCTCCCCGAACTCCACCAAGGCCATTGTGAGGAACTAGTCTTTCCAGGGCCACAGGCCTTTCTAGGAAGAAATACAGACAGACTATTTGATCTTATTGCAGTCAGTCTGACTCTCAGAGTTATTAAACAGTGATCATTAAACCAAGATCAATTAAGGAATAAAGATTTTAAGAGGACAAAACAAGATAAATTATGAACTCTAAAGGAGAGGATAAATTGATCACGGAGGGAAGCTGCTTGCTTTAGACACAGAAATGAATGGGAGAGTTTCAAAACCAAAGACTAGAGTTGATGCAGACCTTACTATGTGTCAAGAAGCTTTTTCTCTATCTGTCATGGGAATACAGACAAATGAGATCCTTGAGAAGACAAGCATAAAGGAAAAGGACGCCAGAGACTTTATGAGGCCAGGCAGCAGGACTCTTGCAGATGGAATCTGCCTTAGCTCACTTCCTGTCTTCTCAATGACTTTGATTCTGTCAGCATCAAAAGCAACAGCGAAACAAGCTAAACAAACCAACCAGCACAGAAAATAAGGGGGCTGTTTTGTACATGTGGTCCCACCATTACGGAGACTTCCTTTCCAGGGGGGGGGTCATTGTTTACCTTTGAAGGACTCCTATTCCTTTTCCTTTCCACCCCAAGAAAAGTGCTTTCTCCCACCCCGATGGACAGCCATTGCTGAGTCACAGAGTGGATGGGAATAGGATTAGGAAACATTGGGGATAAAGTGGACACTGGTAGCAGGAGAGTGACCGGCACTGTCCTTGTCAATAAATGAGAAGCTGAAGGACTCGGTGATGGCAAACCCACAGAGAAGAGGGGAAACGTCTGGGATTTACAATGGTTTTATGTAGTTTTCCAGCTAGGTTGGGTTGCTCTGAGTAGTATTCCACATTGGTCATATCCAGGAATAAATGTTATGGTCTTGGGCATGAAAGCAAGAAGATGCAGATCTTTATAAGGACGCTAACACTGTTGACCCAGGCACAGCATCAGAGTGTGTCTGTGTTCCATAAGACCTCCCAGCGCTCGGGTAGAGCACAGGGTGACATGGTGACATCTGTATTCTTGGCAGAACATTCTGCTTTTCGGATTGAGAACTGAATTTAGAAGTTCTGTTCAAAGATAAGTTCATAGAGTGCATTTGTGGCTATTTAAACAATATTCGATTAGAGCACAGGAGATGGCTATCAGAGTTTGATAAAGGGAGTTTTAGCTTGCCTCTAAGTGGATAGGCATCTTGGAAAACTTAACTTAGCCATTCATTCTAAATATTATAAAAAGAATTTTAATATTTGTAGTATGCTAATTTTTAACAAATGCTAGAAGTAGAGATACTTATCCTACTTAGATATTACTATAAAAGAAATAACAATCAGAAGAAGAAAAGAGCAAAGATTTGAGCATTTTTTTCAGTCAGATGGATAAAAGTGTGTCTTTTATATAGCTCCCCACAATTAGTCATCTGTATGGTAGCTAAGTAAAATACTGTCTCAAATTTTTGCATAAGGAAGGAAAAATTAGAACAGAAAAGTAAATTAGTATTTTTCTCCTCTGCGCTAAGGAAAATATGCCTGCAAAATAATCTACATTATAAGAAAAATCCTAGTGTTAAACTATCCCTTGCAAATAGAGTCAATTATTATTATTTAATATGGACCATGGGCTAAGCGCTGCAACGTTCAAAGTTAATAGCTTCCCCTTCCCACAAGGAAAATTATCAAGTTCATTTCAAAAGGACAACATGATGTTCTTTCACTAAACATACAAATATTTTGTGGTCAAAATGTGTTTGTGTTAAAAAGAAAGCCCAGTCTAGCTTTAGAAAGATCACTCTGCATGCACATGAGTGCAAGCGCTGGGTCCGTTGTAAAGGAAGCGCTCTACTACGATGTCCCCGATAAGGACTGATTACATTATAGTGGAAAGACGACATCTCCCTCTAGGAACAAATGCAACTGAAAGAGTATGCACTCGTAAAACAAGTTTTGCCTGGATGATAAGCATATGTTCTGGTAGCCTTTCTCCTTTAATGCAATTGCAAAGTTACAGTATCCTAACTAACGAGACGGGCCTAATAGGGCAGCATTAGTAGGTACAATGGAAAGAAGGAATGGAGGGAGGGAGGTGAGAAAGGAGAGAAGAGGAGAAAGCAAGGCCTAAATACTTGCATTAATCACGGTAGCTTTGGCCAGGTTAATCGTAAAAGATCGGAAATACAGCTATGCTAACTAAACCTACCGTACCACAAGCATGTCCATCCCAATTACCAACCAACTAAATCACCTGTCTGGAAATATTCAAGGTTGTCCCACAATCATAACTCTCTCAATAATCAAGACTGCTCCTTATTAATTCAAACAAATAATCCAATTTAAAGGTGTGTGTGGTGAATGGGTGTTATAATCCTAGCAAAGCAAGAGAAAGATCCAATCACATGCACTCTCTCACAGACACCCATGAGGTCCCTCCAAATGGAAGAAACAGTACCCTAAGACGGAAGTGCTACACTTCTCTCTCCCCATTCCCCCGCCTCCTGTCTGTGTGTGATATCGTTAAGCTCTGGGATTTAGTATTTCTATTACTGAGCAACAGTCATAGCAGTGTAAACAGATTATTTAAGACTAAGGCACAATTATGGGTGGCTTCTGATTGTCTCTCACGGAAGTGCGCCCGAAGAGCCATCCCAGGACATGGACTCAAGGCACATTTTGCAGAGGTATCTTTTTCGGTTGCTGGTTGTCTACAGATGGCTGAAGCAGGGGTATGGAACATGCTGTCATATTTCATTCATAACACACATGTACTGTAGCTCGAGGCAACAGATGGACAATCACTTGTTTAAACTACAAATGTGAAATACTAAGGTAGAATGGCAATATTTCTAGACATGTATATATAAAAAATGCCTTTCCAAGCCAAGAGGGATGGTGAGAGGCTGGGAGGTGGCATCAGTGTTTCCCTGATCTCCTTAGCAGCTGCCATAATTTTCCCGACACCCTTCAAAACTTGATAATGGAAGGATCAGGGGGCAACCGACACAGAGCTGACAGGAGAAGCCCAAACCGTATCAAATAGAAATAACACTGTTCTTCCCGACTGGTTCACATTAATAGGATTTGTAGTAAGTAGGAAGATGGTTGACAGTTGTGTTTTCAGAGGCCTGTCTCTGGTGTACCAACGCTCTATTGCAGCCACATACAGAGTGTGTTCCCCCTCCCCTGGACCCAAATACAAAATAGCTGTTCATCGTCATTAAGGTCCGTATGTTTTTAACAGCCCACTATAGACATATTTGCAGACTTTCCCATAGAAAACAATTAGTGTTTTTAAGTTCATTTCATTAATCAGCATATAACCCATGTTGTCATTTTGATTAGAGAAGTCATTCCAACAGGGACAGCGATGTGCTGGTGACAGGAAAAAGAACCCACATCGTTGAGCTGCAGAGATGGCAAAATTTCATTAACACGGAGGCCTTGAGTTAGGACTCGTGATAACTTATTTATGAGTTTTAAAGGCGATTTTGTTTGCCTAACTCCGTATTGAGTCAGTCTGTGATGGTATTCCAAACAGCTGCAAAATCTCGTTCTGGATGGGAAGTTTAGCTATGGTAGAGCACTTGATTGTTTTACGCAAGGTTTAAAGAGCCATCCCCACCACTCTAGAAATAGAAAGAATCTTATTTTGAAATGTTCTCTGCAGAGCCCATGACAGTGGTTTTTTTTCCCCTGTCCTATATATCACACTTTATAAAGAAGAACCAAGTGTTTGTGCTCTCGATATTTAAACAATTCAGATAGCATTTTACAAGTTTTCAGTTACAGACATATTTTTTCTATTTATGTATTTAAACGATAGTAAGGCAATATATCAAGACTGTGTATAATCATTAAGGTAATACGATCTTTATATCTCTACAGTAGGCAAAACTTTACGTAGCTAACAGAGTAATGAATAGAATGACTTGGTATTGTTGAAATCAAATGCAGAGTAAAGAAAATATGAAAGCAAGGCAAATCATATATTAAAGAAATTGCAGAGTGAAGTTGTAGGATCCTTTACATTTGTTAGACCTTGTGAAAGAAAAACATCTAATTCTAAATATTTCTGTATATGTGTATGTGCACATTCGTTATTATAAAAGTATACGTCTATATTAAAAAGAAATTCATTTTAAAAATCTTTGGTAAAGCTACTCTGAGGTTACGTGGTGAGAAAGCACGGGGAAGGCTGTAAGCAGGCAGAGCTCTGCCGTAAGACCTCAGGGGAGAAACTGTGGTGGCAATCCCTGTAACTCTTGCATGGAAACATCTGGTTCCGGAAGTAGTTAAATGTAACACACACATGATGTTACTGCTCTATAGTATAAATATTACATAAATTCTTCCTCTGGTGTCCAAACTTACAGCGATATTACTGCATTACTACACATAATTCCTGCCCTCATTAAACTGGACCCTACTTTTGGCATCAAGACAATTTCCTTAATTTCATGTTGAATATTTGGTCAAGCAGACTGTATTGCCACCTCAACTGTCCGACACTCAGAGTTCTCCAAGGTCAATGGCACAGCTGAGCCTCTGAATTGGAACACAGGAATTCTGGGATAGAGCCACCACCCACCATATCCCAAAATCCACAAGCTGCCCTCCGTGAATCTCCAGAGAAGAGAAGCAGGTAAGAGCAGGCAGTAGAGGGTGCCCCTGAAATCCAGCTTTAGGGGTTCTAGCATGCAAACTGCTTAGCGAGGAAAGTAAAGAAGCCCCACATTGACCCAGACAAGCTGAGTGACAAAGGCTTAAGGGTTTCTTTTAATCACTTTTCTGATGACTTCTATTCAAGTAAAATCAACTTTATGGAATTCCTGAGGCATGGATTTGCAATTTGAAACATGCACAAGCAATTAAAAATTTTTTGGCTCTAAATGTGAAAATTAAAACTGTCAGACTAGAAGATCATCATGTCATAAAGATTTTTTTTTAGAAAAATAAAGACACAGAAGGGCCAGGGATGCAGGAGTGGCACGGTGCTTGCCAAGCCCTTGCGGCCCTAGCTCAACTCCCAGCACCGCATAAAGAAATAAAAAGGTATGTTGGGATTTAAGGTGACTATATTTCTAGGACTGGGTGTTAGCTACAGAGGGATTCATTATATTATTATTTATACCCTTCCGTATATTTAAAGTATTCCATAATTTAAAAGTATATATTTGTAGAAGATTTAAAGAAAGGATTGGGAAATCTCATCCCAAGAAAGAGAACCGTGAGTTCACAAAATGGCCAGCTGCAATTGCTAAGCGAAGTGTCTCCTCTCCACCAAGCAAACTGGCTCCAGTTGGCAAGCAAGCGTTTCGCTGGCTAATAAGAGTTCGCATAAAGATTCTAGTCAGCCATTCTGCATATTTTTAGCTCAGAAAGACAATTTTGTTTTCAGGGATTGTCTTTGAAAGTGTGGTGTAAATGTCACGTTGAAGATAGGAAAATGTCTCCTGCAATATGTACTTGAGCTACAGAAGGAGTATAAGAATAATAAAACTCCAATTTCGCAATCTTTTTCCAGCTTTTCCTTCTTTTTCAAAGAAGAGGAAACATGGTTATGTAACTTCATTTTATGGGTCCAAATTTGCAGTTTCAAAAAAAATAGATTTGGGTTATTATAAAATGAAAGAAAGAGAAGAATTTGATTCCTTTTAATACATATCTTTCAGTAGATAAATGTTAATTGTAGTAACCATGCATGTGTAGTAGGGGGAAAATTCACAGTACTTGTAAGATGAAGACAGAATTGGAAATGTACCAAAAGCAAGTCTGTCTGTCTTATGTCCAGATAGCATGGAGACGAAAAGCTCAAGGTAGAATTGTTGAAAAATATACCGGGCTTTTCAAATGCTTTGAAATTGCTTTCAAGCAGTCCTTTGGCTAGCATTTCCCATGTGGTTTCTTTAATTCAGCAGTGAAAGGTGGTTCTATCACTTATTAGATATTGGCTAAAAAAATGCCTTCAAATGAGCCTTGACCACTGGGCACTGCAAATCTTGAATTTGGATAATGGCAAGCTAAATTTGGGCTCCTGTAAATTTATGTATTTTTTTAAGTACATTCTTTATAGCCTAACAGAAGAATGTGTACTCCCCCCTCCCGCCACCTTTATTTTTACCAGGAGACACGAGTGGTACAGTGCAATGGGAAAATCCACCTTTCCAAACCCTGGCAACAGAATGGCTTGACTTCGGTGGCCACGGCCAGAGGGAAAGGGGACAAGAGGAGATGTCAAGCTAAAGGCACCTGCAGGCTGGCACATCCACCCAGGAAAAATCATGTGACAGCAAATACCACACTAAAAATCTATTCAACCAGATGAAAAGTGAGACAAACACGGGGATTAAAAGTTACAGGAATGCAGAAGTGAATGGGACGGAGCATAATCTGTGCAAAAATGTGGAAGTCCTTACAACAAAGGCTCATCAAGGCCCTGAATGATTAAATGTGAAATGTGTATTTGGTAGGAACTTAAACAAATCTCATCCTGTATGTGCTTCTAAAGAAAAGGTTAACAGCAGATGAAGAACAGAGACCATCCTAGGGGTTGAGAGCTTTGTCTCTATTTTTCTATTTCTTCTCTTATCTTTGTCTTGTGTTTCGTTCTTCTCGGTGCCACACGCTCGGCAGTGAAGCGGGCGACCGACTCTACAGGTCAGTGCTTGCCTTGGCGGTCAACACCCTGATGCGGGCGGAGTTGCAGGTCTTGCAGAGGATGTGCCCATCCAAAGGGTAGCAGCCTTGGTTGTCTCCTTCAGACAGAAGACCACCACAATCCTAGAGAAATGGAGGCAGAAGGGATGGGAGTGAAACTGTGAGGCATGCGTACAAGCCCAGCTTCCCGAGCCGTCTTGACAAGGCTTCTGTAATGTGCCTGCTGACCCGCCCTCAGTACGTGACATGGCAGATCGTGAAGGACACTGAATTAGAGGTTAATCACATAAGGGCAAATGGGAGCCAGGAGCGGTGGTGCATGCCTCTGATCCCAGCGTTCAGGAAGCAGAGGCATGTGGCCCTCTGTGAGTTCGAGTCCAGCCTGGTCTACATAGCAACTTCTAGGCCAGCAAGGACTATAAAGACTCAATCTCCAAACAAAACAAACAAATTTGAATAGTGTAAAATGACTTTTCTAGTCACTGAATACAAAAACATAGTATAGGGAGGAAAGAGTCTCTAGCTCTCAGCTCCCAGGGGTTAATCTGCTCTCCTAAACAGCAGCAAGGGAAAAGCGTGGTCCCTATGCACATTACCCTTTTCCTCAATTTAATATCTTATCAAAAGAATAGAAGTTTATGATGGCTATTTAAATCAAAGAAAGGTGGTCTCTGTCATGCACTTGTAGCAAGGACACAAAAATGCGAGGGCTGGGAGGACTAACACTTTGTCAAAAGGGCTAGCACGGTGGAGGGATGGATCACATAATGGGAGACAACCTCCCCGGGTGCCACTGTTACGTTTGTCACAGTCTGTATAGGTTACACACAAGACTGAATGCCATCCCGAAAATAATTAAGGTGATTTCTGCCTTATCCAGCTTTTGGGATGGTCAAAGTTGAGAAGGGATATGAACGTACTCTGTAACAAACACAGTCTCCTATGTGCAAAGGATCACCATCTGGACATTTCTCAAGGAGACTTGGACCAAAAAAAAAAAAAAAAAAAGATCACACCAGGGAAGGCCTGCTCTGTAAAGCGTTAGGTAGCACTGAATGGCAGTACTGGTCTTTAGAAGAAACGCAGGCTGCTTGGAAAATCAACAGAGCCCTAGTTAGCATTGTGTGCCCAGTTCACTTTTCAAGAAGTTGTCACAGGCCACTACTGCTGCAAAGCTCCCCGCTCTGCTCTCCAGGAGGAGCGAGGAGATGAATGAAGCCATGACTCCAGCCGACAAAGAACAAACCCCGTGATATAAACAGGGCTGACCCAAAGTACTGTAGCAGACACAATTATGATCCACAGGAAGTTTGGCTTTGCCAAAAAGAACCAGTGATATATTGTACTGTGAGATGTCTTCAGGAACTGAGTAATGGAACTAAACAAAAGAATGATTTCAAATCACAATGACATCATTCATAGATGGCACAGTTTTAAGTCTCTGTATGTATGTGTGTGTGTGTGTTGGGGGAGGGTTCTTGGAGCCTCAGTATCTGCTGTCAAATGTCCTCTAAAGGATCTCTACACTCAGTGGCCTCATCACTGGGGCACTGAAAAGATAACGGCTGAACAATGATGTTCTCTTTTCCTCCCTGGTCACAGACCTCACATTCGTTAGTTTTTTTATTTCTTCATGTTACGCTTAGAGAGGGGCATATAACCTGGGCTTTACGGAGGAACAAAGCACAGTGCAAAAAGAGGTGGTCAGTTGAAGACAAGGAAGTGGACCTCAGAGCCTTGACACTCTGCAACCTCGGGCATCATCCTGTTGGACTGTGCGGACAAGGGAACAAGGGAGGAAGCCTGCATCCTACACGGGTAGGAGAAGGGGCTGGAAAGGGCTGAGCTAGTAATGACAGAGAAAACTGGAAGGAGGGGCCTGGGTAGCTCACAGAAGACGGTAAAATATTTTCAAACCACTTTCTCAATGTAGTATCCTTTAAAACTCAAGGATGAGGGGCAGGACCTCTGCCCTTTGCTGTATTTTGGCTGCATATTCCCCCACAGTGTCAGCCAAGCCTCCCTTCTCACGTCTAGGCTGCTTCTGGGTCTGGCTTATGGATTCTCACAGCACCCTGCCCGGACTCTCACATAGCTCTGAGCAGTTGTGACCTCTTAAGCGATGCTTGGAAGTCAACTGCTATATAAATAAATCTCTTCCTGCACCTCTGAAGTGAATGAATTCTTGTCCTTTTCACTGGGTGATAATGGTCCCTCTGCCCAAGGAAGCAGTTAACTACAGCATAAGCTAAAGATTCATCATCAATCATCATCATCATCACCTTTCCTCTACTTTAATAGTTTACAATGTCCTGGGCCATGTAATTTTGTGTTTCGGTCTCATAGCTACATCTGGAGGGGTAAGAATTCGAAGCATTTGTACAGAGAGAGGGACTGTGTGGAGTGGGGTAAGTAAGCTGTGTGACATTACTGCGTTAACTGTGTCAGAGCTGGATCTTATCTGTTAGCGCTAAGGTCTTTGTTAGGCACCAGGGTCTCCAGGTTTCAGGATTGCTCTGACTTGGGGATTCCACTGACCTCACAGCGGTAGCAGTGCACATGGAAATCACGGTCCAGAGCCACGATGCGGACAGTCTCCTCCTGGCCTGGGGCAGGCATGATAGGCTCCTTGCACACAGAACAGCGTGGGGCAAATTTCCTGAAAAGGGACAGAAAATGGTGAGATGTCAAGCATAGATGCAGATGGAGAGGGGCACAGGCTGACACCTGGTCTGCATTTCCTGTGTGACCTTGACCTAAAGAATGTGACAGTAGAGGCCTCCACAGATGGTGCATGTTATGTGTTTGGCAGGAAAGAGGGTGGGAACTGAGAAGAGGGTGGGAACTGTTTTTTATAGAGACCCTTCAAGGAACTCTTTAGCAGGCAGTATGTGCTGTGTACCAATCGGCGGAGGTTGGTGATTTTACTATATATTTTATGAAAAACTCACAAAAGCAAAGTACATGTTATTTATATTTTGTCTGTAGAAGAGATTTTAGCATGATCAAAGTCTATATGTACAAGGGACTTTAGGATGATCAAAGTCTATATAAACACACATGTATGCACACATGTAAGGTTTTGAAGCTACTGGTGAAGAACTTTAATATATTTCTTAATTTATTGTTATTTGCTAATAGACTTTTTGTCTTACCAGATTAGGGGGCTGAAAAATGGGCTATGAACCCGTCTATATTTTCTGGAATTGAAGGATAGCGTTTGTGAAGGTGTGAAATAAGACATGATTTGGAATGGACACAGATAAGAACTGAAGGAAACCGTTAAAGGACACACAGAAACAGCATGTCTGAAATCCTAGTACTAGAGAGGATGAGGCAGGGGGATCACCCCAAGTTCCAACCAAGCTTGGGCTAGCGAGTGAGCTCCTGTTTAAAAAAAAAATCTAAAAACAAATGAGAGAGAAAGGGATATATAGAGAGATACTGAGCAAGCTACTAAAGCCTTTCATGGAAATGGTTTTAAGATTAATGATGTTAAAATTTATCTACTTGTAGTAAGACTTAAAAGAAAATAATGATAGTAATCTAATCCTCAGCAGAGCACTTCATGGTTGTCAAAGCATTTTTACATACATTATACTCTCTATGTACATTTTAATTTTCCTGGTGGCACCCAAAAGGCATCTGTATGGCTGTAATCTAAATAAATATGAATTAAGTAGCAGATCAATTGATTGCTGTGAAAGAAAAATTAAGAGGATCATGGTACAACTGCAGTAGTAATCAGGGTTGTTATAATTGATATTTTATGCAAGAAGTTTATATTCAGTGGCAAAAAATTGCTTTGGGTTACCTGATTATTTTTGAATCTGGGTTATCAGTAGTGAAATTCACAGGTTTCTGATATCAGCTGCAAAACTTCCTTTCCCCAGCTCCTAGGACACTGTGGGGGCAGAAGTAGACACAGCCTCTTCCAGTTGTCCTGTATTCCTCTAGGATACGATGTATTCCTCTAGGATACGATTTCTTCTTTTCTTTTTTTACTTTACTTATTTAGTAGTAATTATTTCTGTCTTTGGTGACCACTATATTGGTTCATACAGGAAGAATTTGAGCAGTATTGAATGGCATGAACCACCTGCTACATTTTTCTATGAAAAAGGCATTATTAGATTTTATGTCTGGTCTCATGGTCCCTATCTAGACAGTCTGCAGCTATATTCTCACTAACCAATCATTCTTCCTCAGCAAAGTAGAGAGGCAGGAGCTGTCATTGTGGTCTCTCTAGGTGGTATTTTCCAGTGTTTAACTCGCCAAGTGGATAATAATAATAATAATAAATATAAATGGGGTGAAAACAGTTTTGATGGTTACTGTTTACTAAATAAATGCTTGTTAACTGCCAAGTTCTGTTAGGCACTGTATACATGTTATTATTTTCCATTGATAGCCACGTTATGAGGAAGTATTTCTATGATTTCTAGTCTCCAGTCAAGGGAACCATGAACCCAGTCATTTCATAGCCAACATATTTTTGGCAATTAACAAATGAATGCTAAATTAAAGAACCAAATGGATCAGTGCTACGGTTTAAATATGAAATGTCCCCTTCAGGCTCATATACTTGGCGCTTAGCTGCCAGCCGATGAACCTTTGGGAGGTGACTGGATCGTGATAGCTCTGACTCCAGCAGATTCATCCATTATTAGAGTCATAGTGCAATGGTGTCATCGGGAAGCAGTGGAGATGTAGAAGGTGAGCAAGTTAGAGGAAGCAGGTCATGACAGCACACCTTTCAGGGCACATCTCGTCCCTGTCAGTCATGAGGTGAATAGCTTTGTTCAATCATGCCTTTCCTCCACTGTATACTGCATCACCACAGGTCCAGAAACTGAAGGCCAGCTTATTATGGACTAAACATTCTGAAAACCATGTGCCCAAATAGACCTTTCTGACTTGGGGATTTGTCATGGGGACAGGAAGCCTGACTATCACCACAGATGACACCTCTACCGGAAAAGCACAGGTCACTGTATATGCCACACATTGCTAAGAAGAGCAGCACAAGCCCACTATCCCCGGCATAAGAAGGACAGATTCAGATGCCAGCACAGACCTGCTAGGGGATTCTCCGTGCTTCTCTATTTGCTTTAAACTCTTATATATAGCCTACCTCTTGCAAAGATTATTTAAGTTGTTTACTGTAAAAATTTATTCACATGTATAGTTCATGACAAACCAGGCAACACCATAATAGACTTACAAAATTGTTCAAATATAGAGGTAGCATAAATTCATAACATGGGATGAGGAAAAGCAAAATTAAAGAAGTCTTACTAAAATAGTAAGTTTAGCCTTTAAAGACAGCCATGTAAGTAAAATGAGGAGGAAGTGTGTATGTGCGCGCGCACACGCGCGCGTGTGTGTGTGTGTGTGTGTGTGTGTGTGTGTGTGTGTGTGTGTGGTGTGTGCGTGTGCACTCACGTGTGTGTGCGTCCACTGCCCACCTCCCACATACTTGTGTACAGGGCCCAAAACAGCCGCCCTACAAGGGAGTTCTCAACAGTTACTGGTGAGCATGTCTGTGAAGGAGTTCAACCTTAACCAAAGGTATTTATAAGGAAATGGCCCATCTGCTAAGCCTCAAGATTCAGCCCTTCAAGCGACAGGTTCTGAGATGCCATTTTAGAGGCTTTGCCAGTAGCCAACCCCATATTCTCTCTACCAGCAATCCTCCTGTTTCTTACTCGGCACACTTCCAGTCCTGCTTGCATGAGGCCTGCCTGGATCCCGGAGTCAAATGATCCGCTCTGAAGAAGACAGAGCAGCTTTCCTTGTGCCTACCTCCCGTCCCAGTGCCGCCCTTTCTGCCCTGCGTCCCTGTGATGCTGGCATAGTATGCCTCCTTCCCACAAACCCGGCACTGACAACTACCTCCATCCAGCTCTCTGTGTCCAGTTTCTCCTTCTGCACTCAACACAGCTGCTGGCACATAGAGAGAAGTCTGTGAACATGAGAACTGAAGTCAAATGTGTTTCCTAAAAGCCTGCAGTACATACCCATTCAGAAAAGCCAAAGAAAAAAGCTCTCCCAAAGTAGAGAGGCAGACTCTGCCACTCCATTGGTCTCCCTGGCTGTGCAGTATGCACCCCATATTGGAAGGCTAGCATCCTGAGATGCAAGACTAGCCACTCTCTATTCTTGTACTGTTCAAGCTAAGCGATGAGAACTCTGCAAAATGTTCTTTTATTTTCCTTCTAAAAGTCCCTGCCCCATATCTGCTAATTATGCAGATAACATTATTTTTTAAAAATTAATTTCTTTTTCACATGCACTGAAAGTGAGAGGGGGTTGGAGCTTGAGATATGTATCCCCCCCACACCTTTCAGTTGCTCAAGGCTGCTTTTTTAGAGTGTTCAGATCCGCACGCTTATGCCACCCATTGCAAGTCTCTAATTATGCTCCCCACCACTAGAAATGAAAGGTGAGTGGCAGAGACACAAGCTTACTCTGTCAGCATTGATTTCCTCTTTTAATTGAGGGGTGTAATAGCACAGGCTTTCCCAGCAACACAAGAGTGTGCGCCCCGCTTACATCTACCTGTCTTTCTTAGATCGAGAAACTCTCAAAGAGGAAAGAAACGGTGACAGAAAAACACTCCCCGTAGGTATCTTTTCGCTTCCCTTAAGTAGATGCAGGGTTTTTTTTTTAAATATGTAATTACAAGCTAAAAATAGCAATAATGTGAAGTACGATTTATGCTGTGACTGCCCTTTAAAAGCAAGCCTTTTCTTGTCTAATTCAGGTTGAAAATTTCTGCTTCTGGGGTTTTATAATTCATTCAGCCTCACGTCTTTTGGTGAGGTTTTTTTTGCTTTCACTGCTCCTTGGGAGACTGGTCGGGAAATTCATTTTAAAAATACGAATCTTAGGTCCCCAAAGTGCTTGTGGAAAGTCCCTTCTGAATGTTGACAATCAACAGTGGTGAAAGAAACCCACAGCCCATCCTGAGCCTCAAGAGCAGAGCCCAAAGTGGTCAGCAATGTGCTTCATCTTTTGGGAACCTTACAAAGCACTCTTAAAGTGAGTGCCTAGCAAACGGAAGCAAGGAAGCCGCCCTGTCTCGCATTACCAAGCCGTACCTGCTGCTTTCCACACAGACCATAATAAACACGGGCACTGATGCCATGAACCAGTTAGCCAGCAAACCAGCACAATTAGGGGAAAAAATACACAGCTATCGTTTTCTCAAAGCCTCCTATAGCAGAAGAGAGAGGCACTGTAAAATCGGAAACACGAAGAAGGAAGGCATGTTTCTAGGCCTACCTGTGGTTTGGTAGACTTGACCCTGAGAGTTTTCTTTCTGATCCTTCTCAAAATGCCATACATGCTGCACTAACCGATGCCATTAGGAAGCATAGGGAGGCACAAAAGCCCTTGGTGGAGAGGAGGCTAAGGGAGGATGCGGATTTGTTGGCAATGGCATGAAGCTGCCTCTCATGCTGGAACTGTGTGACGGAATTGCTGTCTGCATCCCTACACCTATCTACCAGTAGTGCCTCGTACCCGTTCAGTAACCGGGGTGCAGAGGTTGTCAGAGTTAGGAGACCATTACTTGAAGTTCTGCAACTTGTCAGATGCCATGACCCTTGTTGAACTGAGTCAACGCCTCCACATCTCTAGCTGCTCAAGGATGTCACGATCGATGGCACGGGAGAGATAATGTCGGGGACCCCCGAATGTCAAGCCCCCACTGGAGACAGATAGCTCTCAGAATACATCCCTAGATCCTGGTGTGTGTCTCTCAGAAAGCAGCATGGCCAGTGACAGGCAATAAGAGCAGACTTCAGAGGGCTGGCGGGTTGGAGGTGAGAGCGGCTGCTTACTTGTGGAAGTCCTCGATGCAGTGAATGAGCCCACAGGCATCGACGGTAAACGGGATGCCATCCAGGCTACGGTGGCACATCACGCAGGTGAAGCAGTGAGGGTGGTAGGCCTTGCCGGTGGCACGGAGGATCCGCTCCATGATGGGCTTCGAACACACATTGCACTGCTCCAGAGTATTCTGAGGAAAGAAAGAAAACTGCTCAGCACAACACCGTGGCTCTGGCGTGTATCCCGGCACTCCAGGGAAGGCGGTGGACACCATCAGTGAGAACGATGCACAGGCAGGTTGGAGGGAATCAGCCAGGCAGTAGGCAGCAAACCTGTGCTTTTCAATACCCGCGGTCTGCCTTCTATGGCATCACTTCTTACTTCACCAAGAGTGAAGACACATTTTCCAATAAAGGCTCAGATAGCAAGGACCCGTGGTACTCACCACTCAATTTGCCCGCACAGCGCAAAGGCTGCCTCTGAGCGCACACAAGCAGAGGGCCTGTAATTCAGTAAAGCTTTATTGACAGAAAGAGGGGTAGGTTGGATGTGTTTGCTGAGCTATATCGCCCAGCTTCTGTACTTAGAAAAACTGCTTTACTGTTACAAGTGAAACTCGACTCAGCACTAAAGACCTAGTAGGGGCAGTGAGGCCCCTAATGTGTAATGACAGCGACATTATATACTACTCCATAGAGCCCAAATCAAAACTCCCATTTAAAACCTCAAAATTCAGGCTAAATGAAGCCCTGGTAGAAAGGATGAGCATAAAGTGGTGGTCCGGTTGTGAAAAGTAAACTAGGAAATTCGGCTTACCTGGATTCAAAAACACGCTGAGCTTTAGAAACACATGTGAACCTTATGAGCTAATAGTCAGCAAGTCAGCATTCAAAAGGTCCAGCTGTGAGCCCGCCTCACCCCTCCCCCACCCCGGCTGTGGTCAACAGAAGACACAGAAGTGGGTGGATCATGGAGATTAAGGAGAAACTGCCTTCGGATGCCTTGAGGAAAGCTATGCCTGTATTGAGGTAATAGGTGTCCTGAAAACTGACCCAAGGCAACTCTTCAGCACTGGCTTCTTTGTTTATACAACCTCCTGAAATAACCCCCTTGGCCTCTACAAGGATGACCAATCTGCTTCCTGAAACACGGATGGGACCAGGTGTTTTTCCTGACAACACACCTTCATGGCACCATAATGGAGAGTGAATTCCCTAGAGGACATTTTATCTCCCTCTCTAGGCTCAGTTCCTCATCACATCCAGGCAGGGTGCTTCACTCTCATTCATCCCTGAGACTTTGTGTCTTGACTCATGACCGCATGAACTGTTGCAATTTGCCATTCTGACCTTCTAATATACACAGCTCAGAAGGCTCTCTGATGACCCATCTGAATGCATTACTTCTTTCTCCTTTCTCCCCGACTTCAGTTTATTTTTTTTTAATGACACTAAACTGTATCTACCTCATTACGTTACAATACTGTGATTTCACAGAGGGAAGGGATTGTTTCCTAAGAATATATTTTGTCCCAAGATGGCTTGGGACAAAAAACAAGCTGGGGATGAATGCCTACAGAAAGAATGAACGGCAGCACAGCACTGGTCCACTGTCTCCAACACTGGGATCCATCCCAAGATGAACTGGGAAATCCATCATCATCATCCTCGGCTATGAGCTGCAGCTGCCTGAGGTTCTGTAGCTGCCTTCGGTCACAGTCTAAACTCATGGAAACTATTAATCTACTTTCCCTCCATCTTGAAGTGGTGAAATTAAAATAGCAGAGGCTCACGGGGTAAGGGTCTGGGGCCAATGATGGTCTGGAGAATGGCAATCCTGCCTCTTTTCCCCTCTGCTGATCTGAGCTAATGTGACTCAAACTGTCTTCCTGGGGCTTCTGTTTTGCTTCTCTGGAGGCTTAACTTTTTAAACCTTTTTTCTTCTTAAGCCCAGTCTGTAATGGAGTTGAATAAACCAGAAAACGCCAGACCAGAGAATGTATTTGTTTGCACTGAGGCTTGGCTCTGAGCAACATACAAAGCTTAGTTTCTAAGGGAAAGCATTATGGTCTGTGAGTGCTCTATTCACAGAATGGGTAAACTGGATAGTTCTACAATGAAGAAAGCTTTAAATATGCCTAAAATTAGCCTCACGAAAAATGTCCCCGAATCAGAAAAAAAAAATGACATTTCCAAGAAAGAAGCTGGCTTCGGCACAGGCTATGAAGGGCACCTTAACCTTCATTAAACAACTCCCTTTACTGTACACGTTTGTCCCCTTTCCACACTGCAGGATTGGGGTGCTAGCACTGCCTCCACTCCAGGCTGTCATTTCTCAGGTGAGGTACTAGAATCAGAGCTGGTTAACTGGGTCACTGAGCTCATGAGGGCGCTTGACGTTGGCACTTCTACTTTTCTGACTCCGGCCTTCCTTTCAGAGGGGTCTGGCAAACTCCTATGTAACCATAACAAGGGCACGTAGTACATAAGGAGCACGCCACATTGCCCTGGCTGTGACATGCCGACTGTATGATCTTATGTACATCATACTTTGTAATAATTTCTTCGGCATGATTTCTTTGCTCCAGATTTCAGGTTTCTCAAAGGTAAATGATTAATCCCAATTCTCCAGTTTTACAATTATTTATTAGTACTAACAGCACAAGAAAAGACCAATTTCCTTCTACCAGATCTGTGCTAGAAACAAAGGGAGAATCCCTTGAAAGAGGTTTGAAAGCAGGGCTCCCATGTCTGCTCTGTCTCCCCACCTAAAACTTTTAGAATTTCTAATCATAAAATTTTAAGCACAACAATGGAACGCTTTATATCTTTTTATACATGGCTATTTTTAAACAAAGAGCTGGGCTCATCATGTATATATTGAGCTTTTCTAAAGTAGGATAGAGTGGAATGTAAACTCACAGTCTTGAAGAAAACAGACTTCAATAGAAGCAGCGGAAGAGATGCCGCTAAGTCTGTTCAGGACACATCTTCTATATGGAACAGGCACCATGTCTGTCAGGTAGGTAGACAGCAGAAGAGCACACTACAGCTTGGGGACTCTTGCAGTCAGGGGTGTGCTTTGTGACTTGGCTCCTCCTCATCCCCATTCATCTCACACGTGGGCTTCATCTTTTAGCCACCATACTGAGTTCATTGCTACATCTTTTAAAAACAGTGCACATGCCCAGGACACCACATACGTTTCCTTTCCTAGAAAATATTTTATTTTTACAAATCAATCACAAAGGCCACTTATTCTGAAAAAGAAATCTTTCCTGATCTTCCTTCTGTTATGCTAAAATAAGTCACATTTCTGCTACCATTGGGTTTCCTATGGCATGCATTCCCTATGACATCTACATGGCCCAATAGTGATATCTCTTCTCTCTCCCCATGAAACTCTCATCTGAGGATGTGTTGCCTGTGAAATAGATTCTGAAACAACTTTGCACACAGGAAGCTACTGAGCAGTTTCCTTGTGTTTGTTGTGTTTGGCATCTATGTGGGATCTAAGGAGCAGCTAGGTGAAATCTATGATATAGCCTACCACCAAGACCAAATAGGGCCATGGAGGATGTGACAGCTGGGATTGACATGCAGAACTGTCTTTCCATGAAGCACACCTATCAGTCAGTGGACACAAGATGATCCCCAAGAAGTACATGTGACTATGATTGAAGTGTTTTCCTTCTGTTGATAAGCACAGAGGGACCTGGCTAGGAGCCTTCTCCAGTCAACATTCCCAGCAGCTGGGACAATGAGAGCCTCAATGTTGAAGAGACATCTGGGCAGCACACTATACCATAAACACAAATAGTCATCCTTGCCCTGGCTCTGTATAGTTCATGGTACCGGGTAGGAACTGGTACTGAGCCATGGGAGACCTTGTCACTTAAGTTCCGTGAAAAATGTCTATTTTATTAATTTTACAACAGACACTACTCTGGGCAGTTACTCCAATCAAAGTATGGTTAAAAAGCAAAGATTTGAGAGTAGCAGAAAAGAAGCAGGGGCTACGTGGTTGAAAGGCACAGATTATGAACTTCCCTGAAATGATGGCGATCCAGCTGTGATTAGAAACAAAAATTTAACTAAAGATTAAAGTAAAGATCACAAACAAACTTGTACTCAAAACTCCCCAATGCAACTGTTTTTAAATCTGAGATACAATCTGGTTGTAGTTTTTATATCCTTGGGTGTTATATAAATAACTTCGCTAATTCCCAAGCAGAAGAGCTGGAAGGAGCAGCTGAATATAAATGAAGCACACAGGCAGTACAAACACTAACTGCCAGCGAGGGAAGCGGGAGTGTTGTTACAGCTAGCTTGTCCCACAGGAACATAATGGTCAGTGTGCGCACGTTCCATCAAGAGACCTAAGTGTAAGAAGCGTTGGAAGACTAGAAAGTTTTGTTAAAACTATTAAGTTTATCAAGTTAAAATGCGATCTTACATTTTTGGCTAAATGAGCAGTATCATGAAAACAGGAAGGATTTTAAGATGATGGGGTGACAGCTCGTGTGTTAGAGGAAGTTTTGGTCTTACTGTGATCAAGAGAAAAAGATAAGGAGGGTGAAAATATTAGAACCTGGTTGTCATTATAAGTTCTCCGGTCTAGAGTTTACAACCTTCCATGTTTGTGCCTCCCTTGAAATTTCATGCTTAGAGAAGTGATATCAAGGGGCACATCTCAGAGAGCCCAAACTGACTCTCAGATGAGGAGCAATAAAGGACAGAGGCTGGGAGATGCATACTACATTGTTTACAAAGCACCAGTGGGATCAAGAAACCAAGGCCTGGATCATGAACGTGGCTGGAAGCAGATTCACACCTCCTGGTTCCCTATGCAATGGGGGAACGGTTCCAATGTTCAGACTGTACTTATTCTGTATTTTTGTAGACACACTTTCCATTGCAACCAGAAGGCATTCGGGCTTACTACCTGCAAGCTACATGCAAAAGAAATGAAATCAGGAAACATCGCGCTCTTCAGACCATCTGTCCCCCAAACTCCTACACTACCAGACAGAAAACTCATTGTTGGATCCCAGCATTTACAATAGTGTTTCCGCATAAAGTTGATGCTTCATGAATTTTAATCAGAAGATAAAACCAACAAACTGTGGATCATTTATTTAAAATAAAATTATTTTATATAACCATGTAAAACCTGCCAGACAGTGAACTTCTAGTGAGTTTCAGGTGCACCGTACTTGAGAGGGCTGTGAGGGACCAGAGGGTTTCAGCAGCCCTGAGTCATCAGCTGGGTCCCCAGATATTTCGGTTCCTTCAGTGTTCTGAACAAACGCCATCCTTCTCTACATGAACCACTGGTGAGAACTTGGGAAACACATTTCAAGTGTGTTACCAACAGAACAGCAATGTGGTTTGGCAGAAAGGGATTGGCCTGTGACTCAGCAAATTTCTCCAGAAGAGTCAATGTAATTACTTAAGTTAAAGTAATTCTATTGTCTAGCTCACTTAAGGACTGTTAAGTCTGTTCTTGATTCTGATGAACAAGAATGCTTCAAGAAAATGGATATTCTTTACGGTCTCCATAGGCAAAGAAGACTAATCTCCAAAATATACAAGGAACTCAAGAAACTTGACATCAAAAGATAAATAATTCAATAAAAAAATGGGGTACAGACCTAAACAGAACTCTTAACAGATGAAACTCAAATGGCTGAAAGACACTTAAGGAAATAGTCAACATCCTTAACCATCAGAGAAATGCGAATGAAAACAACTCTGAGATTCCATCTTGTACCTGTTAGAATGGGCAAGATCAAAAACACTGATGACAGCTTCTGCTGGAGAGGATGCAGGGTAAGGGGAAGACTCTTCCATTGCTGGTGGGAATGTAGACTTATACAGCTGCTTTAGAAATCAGTATAGTGAGTCTCAGAAAATTAGGAAACAACCTACCTCAAGACCCAGCAATACTACTTTTGGGTATATACACAAAGGAAGTTCATTCATACCACAAGGACATGTGTTCAATGATGTTCATAGCAGCATTATTTGTAATAGCCAGAACCTGGCCCCTCAACTGAAAATGGATAAAGAAAATGTGGTACATTTACACAATGGAATACTAAGCAGTGGTAAAAAAAATAACAACATCTTGAAATCTGCAGGCAAATAGATGGATCTAGAAAATGTCATATTGAGTAGGGTAACCTTGACCCAGAAAGACAAATATCATATACACTTACTCATAAGTGGCTCTTAGATATAAATCAAAGAAAAACCAGCCTACAGCCCACAACCCCAGAGAACATAGACAACAAATAAGAGCCTAAGAGAGACATATATGGATCTACATAGAAAAGTGAAAAAGTCAAGATCTCCTGAGTAAATTGGGAGCATGGGAGTCATGGGTGAGGGTAGAAGGGGAGAGGGGAGGAAGGGCAGGGAGTGGAGAAAAATGTATAGCACAATAAAAACAATTTGAAAAAAAGAATTTTAACTTTCATTACTTTGTATGAAATTCTGGGTATAACCTTTTGCATTATTGCCTCCAATTCTTCAAATTCCTTACCAAGTCTGTTTAAACAAACACTTCATACATCTCCTCTAATAAGCCGCCTCCCACTTACTCACACTACCACTGCAGAAAGCCCAGGGAGCAAGTGTCTAACATCCTGGGAGGTGCAGAGCAAAAGAGAGCCTGAGATATCACTCTTTCATTCACAAGTTTCCATCACAATAGGAGAGATAAACACACCTAAAAACAACTGATTAAAGGCAATGGAAGTGGTAAGGTTGTTCTCAAGAAGAGTTGAGCAAACTGTAGTGGGACGCGGAGAGAGGGATTACTAGACAATGGGGGAATACAGGCTGATTCCTGTAGTTTATGACTGACTATCCATCCCTTCTTGCTGGGGTTTGGAATGGCACTTGAAAGAAAACTGATTTTAATACTCTTTGACATTGATATTACGTTATAACAAGAATCTTCGTCATTATCTGAGCCTCCTTGAGAGATGTCTCAGATAAGCCTGTCTTCAAACAAAACTCACTCTACAGGTAGAATACTGGAGCAAAATCTGTGAGCTGGTGTGGGAGAGGTCAGTATTTTCAGGGATGAACACGCATGGGAACAACTGAACATATAAAAGGAACATAGAATTATTAGCATAGGATTATGAGGTAGAAAACAAGAATCGTGTTTATATTTTGACTATATAAATTGGCTTTAAAATTAAGAAACAAGAGAGCTGGAGAGATATCTCATCTGCTAAGCACTTGTCAAGCAAGCACAGAGACCTGAATTTAATTACCAGAACTCACATTAAAAAAAAATAATAAATAAAAAGGCCAGGTGTGCAGGACTAGAGACCGGAGAGATGGTTCATCGATTAACAGCACTGGTTGCTCTTCCAGAAGACACAGGTCCAATTCCCAGAACCCATATATCACGGCTTACTACTTTACATAACCCCAGTTCCGATAATCCAACACCTACGTCCAGTTCTTTGTGGACACTGCTTATGTGTGGTGCACAAACATACACAGAGCTCAAAAATCATCCACATAAAATGAAATATAAAAAAATTTAAAAGCCAGGTGTGGTGGTATATGCATGTAATCTCTACTGCTGCTAAGGGAGAAAGAAGTGGATTCTTGGAGCTCACTGGCCAGCAAGTCTAACCTATTGGGCAAGATCCAGGTCAATGGTCAACCTACCCAGCCGAACAAATCAACAAATAGACAGTTTTGGTTAAAAGACATTTGCATAGCTACACAAATTCCTCACGGGTCAGGGAGGTGATTTTCACCTTAAAACATGTAAGCCATGTTGATCGGTAGTCCTTCTGCAGTACTTTTCTTGGATGTATCAGAATCCTTGAGAAACATTTACATGTCAGGACCTTCATGCCAGGGACAAACGAAAAGATCACAGAACTCCAGTGAGACTATCGTGAGAGGGAAATAAAGACAAAGAGTCCTTTCCTTCCACGCCAGGTCCGATCAGAGATCTGTCTTTACAACATCTTCAAGGCACAGTCTTGTTAGGGCTTATTCAGGTGAGAGCCTTAGCGGGCCTGTCATCTGGTCAAAGAACTGATGATGAATTCAGGAGGTGGGGTTTCAAGTCGAAGAATTAACTGACTTTTCTGGCTTTAGGCACGGAGAGGCAGAAGGTGGAACTTCTATGCTGCATATCTTAACGTGGGATTTGAATTTATGTCCTCCGAGTTAAGGGCAAACAAGCTTTTCTCTAATTCACACTTTCTGCTATACAGTAAGTTTCTACTACTTCCCTGTAATGGTGACCCCACAAAATGCCCTTGCTCATCTTTGGCATTCTGCTGTTCCTTAACACTTCAAAAGTAAT
>PVIU01003365.1:126048-147315 GCA_004026605.1 Ondatra zibethicus | reverse complement strand
CTTCTGCATGTATTAACTTTTTGAGAACCGAGTCTTTTTGAATGCACTCCTTCCTAGGCCAGGAGGGATGGGGGTGGGCCTTGGACTTCTAACAGGGCAGAGCACCATGCCCTCTTTCAAGGAAGAAGGGGGAGGGAGGAGGGGTGGGGGGGTAGTGGGAGGGGACCGGGAGAAGGGGAAGAAAGGAAAAAATAATTATTTCTTTAATTATGTTCTTGAATGAAAAAAAATAAAACAAAACAATGTATGGAAAAAAAAAGAAAGTTAAATGCAGGCAATTTTGGTATTCACTTAAACTTCCTTCTGGTACTATTATATGGTATCTCTTTTATTATTTCATTTGTGTCTTTGTATTCTTACTTATATTTCTCATCCCCACACCCCTGGCTGGGCAAGTGGTATTTCTGGCAAGGCTGGTCCCTGACAGATAAATGACCGATGCCATAATAGCCAAAGTAGTAAAGTCATAAAATACCTAAGACAAAAAGAAAAGAAAAACTGCATGCCAACCAAACAGAAATAATCTAGGAAAATTATAAGAATTATTATTTTTTTCAATAACAACCTTAACTATAACCAGTATCAAATTATCAATAAAGATGAAACTAGCTTACAGAATAATGGAAATTCAATTTTATTCTCAGTTGTCTCCAGGAAACACACCTCACTGACAAATGCGATCACAGAGTACAAATCATGGGATAGAATAGCTGCTTAATGTCATTATTCTAATATAAGAACTCATTAACTAAAGATAACCTACAGATAAGGAACACATAGGATAAATATATAAGTAAACTAAGCATTAAGCATCCCAATTTATTAAACATATATTAGTGGAAAAAGAAGATTATATAGATACTGACAAAGAGCAGAGGATGGTCATAATAGGAAACTCTGATCTAAAATTACTGAGGTGCTCTCTCTCTCCATATATTTATATGCACCTGTGAGGTATACTCTACCATAAACCAAATATGCTAAGTGATATATACCCTATATTTTTCAGCAAATATGAAACACATTTTTTCTTAGCAGTTAATGAAATAGTCTATGAAATAGCCAATATTGTATTTGTCACAAATTTGTGACACAAATCAAGCCTTACAGAACACACAAAAAACCTGAAATATATTCTTTCAATGTTATAATTCAAAACTAGAAATCAATAGTGTCATTCCCAGGTCATAGAGACCCCAAGATGACCACCAGAGACACAGACTCACTGAAATGCAAAAACAAAGTTTAATCCTGTAGTACAAATCATGATAGGAAACTCATCTCACACACTGATGTAGCGGGGGCCAGAGGAGATGCCCCACCATTCTTAGGTACAGTTTATAAAGGATAAACCCACAAATCTGTTGTTATGGGCATAAGGGGGACATGAGACTCTCTGATTGGCTCCAGTCTAGGGGACTTTCCAATCTGCTGATATCAACCTTCAGCAGCTGGGCTCTAGTCTATGGAACTTCACTCTTTGATGATATCTATCTTGGGGCCTTGCACAAAATGGAGTTGGTTTTGTCCCTTCATTCCCCCCTTTTCTTGTTGATCAACCCAATCATGGGTCTCCTATAGTTAGTTCATAGGTGTCTTCTGTCCTGAGAGGTCTATATTTCTGAGAACACTCCACCATAAGTTGGATGGTCCCCAATCTTTCCTTCATGAATTGGACCAGCCTATTGAGTATACATGGTCTGAAAGTCGGCAGTATCAGCATAATTACCAGGGGTCCTTTCAGAGTGAAGATGAGAGTAGTCAACCAGGATTCAAACCATCCTTAGATGACTTCCCTTTCTCTCTTTCTCTTTGTAAGTCCCTCCCGTACATTGGCCATGGTATCCCTTACAAGTTTTAACGGTCTATGTAGAAACAGCATTCTTCTCCTAGAGCCTCATAAGATCCTGTTGCAAAAGGATTAGGTACAGTCTCTCTCTGTTTTGTAAAACCATTTCAGTCAGTGAGGAGAGGGAGTCCTGGAAGTAGGAGATTGAGGTCTCTAGGCATTCTGTGCCAACATCTATAGCTTCTCTCAAAGAAGAGTAATGTTTATTTTGGACAAAAGAGAGGCAGTTCCTTTCCCCAACACTGTGAGGCTCACCCCTAGGAGGATACTCAGTGTAAGGGTGCTTACAGGATCCCTTTTTGTTCTAGTTAGACCAGCATCCTGCATCTGTCTATCTAGGAAACTGTGGTAGTCATGATAAAGGAGTTGGGGGTACCAGTCTGATAAGAGCACAATATCCTTTGGACTCCTTAAGATCTGTAGTATATGATCAAGTAGTTAACCCAGAGGAGCATGCCCACCAGTTACCATTTTGGGGCATTAGCTATTCTGCAGCGGTTGTGAAAGGGATAAGTTGAATTGCAAAGAAAAGTCTGCAGTGGGAACTTCACCTATGCAAAACCCCTGTCCTGTTACTTGTTTGAGGATTCTCTAGAATGTGGTGAACACCAGCGACATGCATCATACTTAGCTGCTTCTTAAATAAGGCCCTGAACAGCAATTCCCTCATAATAAGGGTGAGCCACATCATAGAAGAGCCAACAAGAGTTGGTTAGAATCGGCAGTGAGGAGGTTAGAACCATTTAAGTCTTAGTAAGAAGCTCCAGGAGGGGATGTTGTTCTGGTGCCGAAGGCTTGGTAATAGCTAAAGCATCTGAGGCCTCGTTTTAGGTAAGTATGGTTACAGCCAGTGTTGGGGCACCAGCCTTTTTGTTGGGTCCAGTGCCTTATTGGGGCCTATTATTCTGGTTTTATTGGCTCTATCTTAAGCCAAATTACAAGTGTGGAGAGGGCATGTCCCCCATATCTATAGTATATACACTCCAGAGTAGTCCTGATGACCATTGTGTGTCCCATTTTCCCTGATCAGTGAAAGTAATTTTTATTTGGTCTAGGTCACCTTCAGGGCTTGTCAGACTGAGGAAGAGGGGGACCATACCAGATTGGTCTTACATATATAAAAGTAAGTCTGGTCTACATACATTTCCAATCTCCATTTTTAGAGGTGACACAGTCACAGCTTTTGCAGAAAGAGGATTCCAGGCTTCTGCACTGCTTCATATTCCTGATATAACCTGGGATCTTGTAAAAAAACATGCCTCCTGGCTTCCACCTGGCCTGTAGCTCTATAGACATGGTTCAGGTCACAAAAGCAGAAATATAGGTCAAGCCACCAGGTGTTCAATGGGGCCAAATGGGTAGTCTGGTACAGAGTTTTGTATGACTCTCCATCCTTGAGAACCCAAGTCAGTTTAAAGGGTATATGGGGATTGACTTCTTTAGCAGGAGCAGTGAGAACCAGCATCAACATCAACAGGATTAGGAATGATGCTTGAGCTGGACTTTTAGGGGGTTGGTGGAGTGTTTGGATGCCTCCCATGTCTCACTGCAATAGTCCTCTTTTAGTGTGAAGGGAATTGCTGGGGCAGGTATGTGAATAATGTACTGAAGAGGTGATGCCATCCACCTTGTGGGCAGTTAGTGTTGTCAGGACAGCCATGTAAGGCCCCTTCCATCTTGGCTACAGTGATTTTGGGTGATGCCTCTGGATAAAATCCCAGTCTCTGGGCCTGAATCTGTGAGAGGTTGTAACAGAGACATTTTCATAAATCACCATAAGCTTAGGCCATATGGTTTAATGAACCAATTAGAGCAGCCAGATGTCATAGAACAAGTCTTGATCATCTAAGTTTGTAATCAGGTCAGTTTGTAAGCTAGGAATCATGGGGGGAGAGGGTGCCCATAAATAATTTCGAAAGGAGTCAGACTCATTTGATAGGTATTTCTGACTCTAAGAAGGGTGAAGGGAAGGAGAGCTGCCCAGTCAGTGCCAATCTCCAAGGCCAATTTAGTCAAGGTCTCTTTTAGGGTTCTATTCATCCTTTCTACCTGCCCTGAGCTCTGGGGTTTACATGCACAATGAAGTTTCCAATCAGTCCCCAGTGCAGCAGCGAGTCCCTGACTTACCTGGGAGATGAAGAAGACCTGGAGTCTCTCCTTACCTTGTGCTGTGTTGTAATCCCACTCAGGTCTGGTTGCAGGGAAATAGACATTAATGACTATGGGATCTATATAGGAGCGCCCATCGGCCCCAGAACCAATTTCCAGACCACCTGAAGCATCCGATTCTGCACTTCAGTGGTAAAAAGATTTTCAACAATTGGATGCAATCATCCCAGGTGGGCTGGTGGGAGAATAGGACCATTTCCAACAGGTAAATAAGATCTTGAGGTTTTTCAGATAAAGGAGTATTATGAGTAGATCAATTGTATAGATCCCTGGTTGTAAAGGTCCAGTAGTGACTGATTTCTGCCCTCATCTGTCTGCCTTGCTGTCCTGAAAGGCAGGGTGACCTAGGTTTCTAGCTGGGGTACCACCCTTCCCACCCCTTGGTGGCTTCGAGTACCTGTGCTGGCCCTTGATTGACCTCAGACAGGGGCTCAGGCATTTGGGGAAAGGCAGGAGCTGTGCGCGATGGAGGCTGAAGGGTATAGGGAGGAGGTAAAAGTTCAGACTCTTCAGTTCCCCCTTGGAGAACCGGTGCCTTGGGGTCTTCCTTTGGCCTCACCACAAACACCTGTGTAGGGGCTGAGGGCCAGGGTGGAGGAACAAAGGTTTTAATCCAGGGAAGTGGGCCCTGCAGGCTGTGTGCCAACTCTCTCCAAGGTACAATGTAAGGAATCTGATCCAGATCCTGGGTTGAAAATCCCACTCCTCCACGTTGTGTGTGATGTCTAGGTCAAATCTTAGGGAGTTGAGGGAGCATTCCCCATTTTCCGTCGGTCAGTTGAACAAATAGCAGACACACAATTAGGACAGGGACTGTGACACAGTCTACAATTAGACAGAGAATTCTAAACTGATGACTATGATCTACAAATAGTCATGGAATGTGAATCCCTGGTAAAGGGGGCTCAATGATTCCAAAAACTGTATTGGATGGGGAGGGAGATTTCTAAGAGGGCTTCCTCAACCCCCAGATCAGAATTACTGTTGCAAGTCCGCTGACTTCCCAGACAAGGGTTCAGGATGTCTCCTGGTACCTGCAGTTCTTCCTCACAAGTATGTCTGCTAAGGCAGGAACAGAAAGCTGAATGTGGTTGCTTCTGAAATCGAAGTTTACAGACAGGCAAAACACAGAGAGGGACAGTGCATAAAGGCATAAGGGGAATGTGTGACTGATTGGCTCCAGTCTAGGGGCTTTCAACCTTCAGGAGCTGGGCTGCAGTCTAGGAAAATTCCCACTTTGCTGATATCTACCTTGGGGCCTAGCAATAAATGGAGTTGGTTTTGAGTAAGAAAAATTATAAAAGCTACATAAAATGTATGGAAATTGCCTCATCAAAAGTGGAAAAGATCCAATTAATGAAAATGAATCCCTCAAAAAATATTAAAATTAATAGGATTGAGTCACTAATAAAGTGTGTTCATAATAGAAAAATCAATGGTAAGATGATTCATTGCAGAAATCTGTCAAACATTCAAACAAAAGCTATGTAAAGTTCTCTTCAAAATTATTCACAAAATAGAAAAAGTTCAAAACTGATCAAATTCATTATGTAAGAATAGTGTTTTCCTTATATCAAAACCAAATTAAGATTTACCAAAAACAAGAATATAACCTCACAATTTTAATGAATTACGTGCATGTAACAGTTTCAGAAAAAAATCCTGCAAATTTAATTGAAATATATCAATAACTTATAAACTATGCAACATAATCAAGATGTGTCATCTCAAGAGTAGAGGGCTTGTTCACAACATGTGAATCAGTAAATTCTATACAGAACAAAAAAAGAGTTAATGGCAAACTTTTGTGATGACTCCATAGGTGCATAAAACCATTTTACAGTATTAAATATCCCTTTACATTACATCCATGAAGTAACTTGTCACAGCAGGAGTATGACAACCACATAACCAACTCTATGCTAAAGGTGAAAAAACAAGAAAACATGTTTCATGTATATAATGGAATTTTTCATATGTAAAACAAAATGAAATTTTATCCTTTAAGGTAATGTGAATAAAATTTATATGCACGTGCATGTATGTTTTTTTGTATATTTGTGCATGTATGTATGTGTGTATGTGTGTGTGCACACACTATGCTGATGAAATAAGAAAGGAAATTTTTAGTGTTTCGTTAAAAAAGGAATGGAACTCATAACAAATGAAAACATAAAAATGGACAGTTTCCTTTACCATATCTAACTTCTATACCCATGCGTAGGCAACAAATTTATCTCTAGGGTCTAGCCCGCGCACACCCTACTGGCTGTCATTCACAGGTTACTTCTCTGCTGAATCCAAATTCTCTGAATTAGTCCCCAGAGCTAGCCCAGTGATTTTCTCTGATACCCTCCATTTGTATATCCTTCCCAACCTACTAGTTCTATCCCGGGTCCCTTTTCCACTGCTCTACTTTAATTTTGGTCTTCCCTGTCTGCACTTCAGTTGATCTCTGGGATTCTGTCAGGACCCTCACTATCTATTCACCGTATCATAGGCTCCTCCCATCAAATTTAATCTTACCACCCAGCCAGATCTATTTCCACACTCCAACCTAGGAACAAGAGGAAAATACTGTGCTCCAGGCCTATTCCCCTATCAGCCAGACTTCATCCCACCAAACCAAATGTCTAGGCCCTTTCACCCTCCCCATACTTTGTTCTGAGCCAAACTACTTTATCCATATCATAATTTTGATTAACAAAAGAAGTTCATAACCCAGATTTTAATGCAAAAATTGCATCAATATGAAAGATTGATTCAGTATCTTCTCTCCAAAAATAATAGAAATGTTTTTGCCATTGAAAATTACCTAGATAGGTGGCAGGACAAAACTTTAAAAGAAAAATCAGACATTTCATCAAATAATTCAAGAAATTTATAAAGATACAATAAAGACAGCTGACTGAAATTAAGAAAACATCAAACTGACTTTAAGGAATTTCCTGTATATGAATAGAGAAAAAGAATGAATCATTGAAAACTGCAATTTTAGAAGGTAAAAATGTGCATTTCACTAAAACACGTGAAAGGATGTTAAATATTATTAGTCATCTAGGAAATATGAATAAAAACCACAATGAGCTGTTTTTAGGTTGACTTAGTGGCTGCAGCTGAGCCTACAGTTATTCTACTACCCTTTGTGTCCCCTATGGCCTCACATTCAGTGCTTTCCTGCTCAGGCCTAAGTCTGGTGAGATTTTTGTTCCCACTGGCACCATCTTAGCCTCAGCTGCCAAATACAGTTTTTCTCTTTATTTGGGGAGGGGGAGTTACTAAATATATAAATTTATTTTACATACCAACCACATTTTTCTCTCCATCCTCTCCTTCCATTCCCTACACTACCACCTTTCTATCCCACACATTCTCTCCTCAGAAAGGGTAAGGGCTACTCCCCTTGAAGTCAAAAAAGTGTGGCCCATCAAATTGAAGAAAAACCAAGCTCCTTCCCCCTGCAGCAAGCAGAGTGAAGCCTCCTACCATAAGGAATAGGTCACAAAAAGTCAACTCATACACCAGGGGGAGATACTGCTCTCACTACTAGTGTCTCCACAAACAGATCAAACTATGTAACTGTCAGCAACATGAAGAAGGCTTATGTTGGTCCCATGCAGTCTCCCTCGCTGTCTTACTGTAGTCAGTGAGCTCCCTGTAGCTTGGGCCTGCTGTCTCTATGGGTTTCCCTCTCATGATCTTGAGCCCTATTTTCAAATAATCCCTCTTTCCTCTCTTCAACTAGATTCCTGGAGCTCAGTCCAGTGCTTGAATGTGGCTCTGCATCTGTTTCCATCAGTTATTAGATGAAGGTTCTATGATGATAATAGGGTAGTCATTAATTTGATTACAGCAGAAAACCAGTTTAGGCATGCTCTACCCTTACCTGGGATCATCTGTTATCTAGTTTCTCTGGGGCTTTGGCTTGCAGCCTGGCTATCATTTGCTTTACATCAAATATCAACTTATGAGTGATTTCACAATATGATTGTCTTTCTGGGTCTGCATTACCTCTCTCAGAATAATTTTTTCCTAGTTCCATTCATTTGCATGCAAATTTCATGATGTCATTGGTTTTTACCACTGAGTAATTCTCCATTATGTAAATGTACCATTTTTCTTTATCCATTTTTCAGTTGAAGGGCATCTAGGTTGTTTGCAGGTTCTGATTATTATGAATAATACTGTTATGAATAAAGTTGAGCAAGTGCTGTTGTGGTATTAGTGAGTATTCTTTGGGTATATGCCTAAGAGTGGTACTGTTAGGTCTTGAGGTAGATTGATTCCTAATTTTCTGAGAAAATAGCATGCTAATTTCAAAAGTGGCTGTACAAGTTTGTACTCCCTTTACCACCCACTTTACCACCCAAACTGATTATCTTCCCCTCGTCAAGCATGACTTGCAACATCAGACTCCCCTAGAGTCACACGTACCACTTGCAGCAATTGGAAGAAGAGGGGGTCTCCTAGCTAAAATGCCCCAATATCTAGTCCCTGGAGCTCAGAACACATATTGTTCCCCTCACTCTCCCGACTAATCCCCAGAAGCCAGTCAACAGCTAAAAGTCCTGCAGTCAGGCCACTCTACCATTGCCACCACCGCTTGAACTCTGTGACCTACATGACTCTCTATACAGCCTAAACCCACCAATTGGATGATGTCATCCTCCCCCTGGCCAAACATACCCCACAGCATCAACAGCCCATGGAGACACAAGCAACACGTTTTTTTTCATATTAATTTATTTTTCATTCAAAAATTTACACTTCCTTCCCTTCTCCCAGTCTCCTCCCGCTCCCACACTACCCATTCTCCCTCTTCCTGCTTCCTTAAGAGGGGGCAGGGTACCCTGCCTGCGGGAAGCCCAAGGCTCTCCCACCTCCATCCCGGCCTAGGAAGGTATGCATCCATATAGAATAGGTTCCCAAAAAGCCAATACATGCAGAAGAGATAGGTCCCAGTGTCATAACCATTGTCGTCTCAGTCAACCTCCATTGGGTTTGATCATGTGCTCATTCAGTCCTGGTCCAGCTGGATTTGGTGAGCTCCCATTAGATCGGGCAAACTGTATCAGTGGGTGGACCAGCCCTTCGAGGTCCTGACTTCCTTGCTCATCTTCTCCCACCTCTGCTCCTCGACTGGACCTTGGGAGCTCAGTCCACTGCTCTGATGTAAATGTGGGTCTCTGTATCTATCTCCATCCATCAGACAAAATCTCTATGGTGATGATCAAGATATTCATCAATGTGACTATGGGACAAGGCTAATTCAGGCACCCACTCCTCTGCTGCCCAAGTACCTAGCAGGGGACATCCCCGTGGATGCCTGTGATCCCCTAGAGAGCCAAGTCTCTTGCCAATCCTAAAATGACTCCCTTAATGTAGATAACTTATTCCCTTCTCCAATATCCATCCTTCCTCCATCTCTACCCTCCCCCTCCCCAAAGCTCTCCCCAGTCCTTCCCTTCTCCCTTCTCCCTCCCCCTTTCCCTTTCGCCCACCCTCACCCCTACCTCCACCCCTATCACCACTCCCATGTTTCCAGGAGGATCTATATATGTTTTTCTTTGGGTTCACCTTGCTATTTGGTTTCTCTATGCTTCTGACCTAGAAGCTTAATGTCCTTTGTTTAAGGCTAGGGTCCACTAATGAGTGATTATGTACCATAATCATCCTTTTGGGTTTGAGTTATCTCACTGAGTAGAGTGTTTTCTATTACCATTCATTTGCATGCAAAATTCAAGATGTCATTGTTTTTTACCACTGAGTAGTATTCTAATATGTATATATTCCACACTTCCTTTATCCATTCTTCCATTGAGGGGCACCTAGGTTGTTTCCAGGTTCTGGCTATTACAAATAATGCTGCTATGAACATAGTTGCACAAATGCTTTTGTAGTATGTTTGGGCATCTCTTGGGTATATTCCCAAGAGTGGTATTGCTGGGTCCTGAGGTAGGTTGATTCCCAATTTCCTGAGAAACCACCACACTAATTTCCAAAGTGGTTGCACAAGTTTGCATTCCCACCAGCAATGGATGAGTGTTCTCCTTACTCCACATCCTCTCCAGCATAGGCAATCATTGGTGTTTTTGATTTTAGCCATTCTGAGAGGTGTAAGATGGTATCTCAAAGTTGTTCTGATTTGCATTTCCCTGATCGCTAAGGAAGTTCAACATGACCTTAAATATCTTTTGGCCATTTGAACTTCTGTTGAGAATTCTCTGTTCAGATCATTACCCCATTTTTTAATTGGGTTATTTAGCATTTTAATGTCTAGTTTCTTGAGTTCTTTGTATATATTAGAGATCAGTCCTCTGTCTGATATGGGGTTAGTAAAGATCTCCCATTCAGTAGGATGCCTAAAATTCTCAGTTTCAGGAGTTCCTATTTATTCATTGTTGCTCTTATTGTCTGTGCTACTGGGGTTTTACATAGGAAGGGGTCTCCTGTGCCCATGTATGGCAGGCTACTTCCCACTCTCTCTTCTATCAAGTTCAGTGTGGTGGGGTTTATATTGAGGTCTTTAATCCATTTGGACTTGAGTTTTGTGCATGGTGATAGATAAGGATCTATTTTCATTCTCCTACAGGTTGACATCCAGTTATGCCAGCACCATTTGTTAACGATGCTTTCATTCTTCCATTGTATAATTTTAGCTTCATTGTCAAATATGAGGTGTTCCTAGGTTTGTGGATTAATATCCGGGTCATCGATATGATTCCATTGGTCAACGTATCTGTTTTTATGCCAATACCAAGTTTTTTCATTACTATAGCTCTGTAATAGAGTTTGAAGTCAGGGATGGTAATGCCCCTGGAAGTTCTTTTATTGTATAGGATTGTTTTGGCTATCCTGGGCATTTTGTTTTTCCATATAAAGTTAGTGATTGTACTCTCAAAGTCTGTGAAGAATTTTGTTGGGATTTTGTTGGGGATTGCATTGAATCTATAGATTGCTTTTGGTAGAATTACCATTCTTATTATATTGATCCTACCTATTCAGGAGCATGGGAGATCCTTCCATTTTCTGCTATCTTGTTCAATTTTTTTCTTCAAAGTCTTAATGTTCTTGTCAAATAGATCTTTTACTTCCTTGGTTACTGTTACCCCAAGATACTTTATGCTATTTGTGGCTATCATGAAAGGTGATATTTCTCTGATTTCCCTCTGTTTCTTTATCCTTTGTGTATAGGAAGGCTACTGATTTTTTTGAGTCCATCTTGTATGCTGCCACATCACTGAAGGTATTTATTAGCTGTAGAAGTTCCTTGGTAGACTTTTTGGGGTCACTTATGTACACTATCATATCATCTGCAAATAACGAAAGTTTGACTTTTTCCTTACCAATTTGCATCCCCATGATCTCCTTATTTTGTCTTATAGCTATTGCTAGGACTTCAAGCACTATATTAAAGAAATATGGAGAGAGTGGACAGCCTTGTCTTGTTCATGATTTTAGTGTAATCACTTTGGGTTTCTCTCCATTTAATTTGATGTTAGCTGTCGGCTTGCTGTATATTTCTTTTATTACATTTAGATATGCTCCTTTTATCCCTAATCTCTCCAAGACCTTTATCATAAAGGGGTGTTGAATTTTGTCAACTGCATTTTCAGCATCTAATAAAATGATCATATGGTTTTTTCTTTCAGTTTATTTACATGATGGATTACATTGATAGATTTTCGTATGTTGAACCAGCCCTGCATTTCTGGGATGAAGCCTACTTGATCATAATAGATGATTTTTTTTATTGTGTTCTTGGTTTCAGTTTGCCAGTATTTTATTGAGAATTTTTACATCGATGTTCATGAGTAAGATTGGTCTGTAATTCCTTTTTTTTTTGGTTGTGTCTTTGTTTGGTTTTGGTAGCAGCATAACTGTAGCTTCATAAAATGAGTTTGGCAATGACCCTTCTGTTTCTATTATGTGAAACACATTAAGGAGTATAGGTATTAGCTCTTCTTGGAAGTTCTGGTAGAATTTGCATTAAAACCATCTGGTCCTGGGCTGTTTTTGGTTGGGAAGATTTTGATGACAGCTTCTATTTCCTCACGACTTATAGGTCTATTTAAATTGTTCATTTGGTCTTGATTTAATTTCAGTATATTGTATTTATCTAAAAAATTGTCCATTTCTTTTACATTTTCTAATTTTGTGGCATACAGGCTTTTGTAGTAAGACCTAATGATTCTCTGAATTTCCTCAGTGTCTGTGGTTATGTCCCCCTTTTTCATTTCTGATCTTTTTAATTTGTATAGTGTTTCAATGCCATTTGATTAATTTGGATAGGGGTTTGTCGATCTTGTTGATTTTCTCAAGGAGCCAGCTCTTTGTTTCGTTGATTCTTTGGATTGTTTTCTGTGTCTCTATTTTGTTGATTTCAGGCCTCAGTTTGATTATTTCCAGTCTTCTACTCCTCCTGGGTGAGTCTGCTTCTTTTTTTCTAGAGCTTTCAGGTGTGCTTTTATGTCACTAATGTGTGCTTTCTCCGTTTTCTTTATGTGGGCACTAAGTGTTATGAACTTTCCTCTTAGCACTGCTTCCATAGTGTCCCATAGGTTTGGGTATGTTGTGTCTTTATTTTTGTTGAATTCAGGGAAGACTTTAATTTCTTTCTTTATTTCTTCCTTTATCCAGGAGTGGTTCAGTAGTTGTCTGTTCAGTTTCCATGAGTTTGTAGGCTTTCTGGGGGTGGAATTGTTGTTAAATTCTAAGTTTACTCCATGATAATCTGATAAAATCACTGGTGGTCACTACAATTTTTTTTGTATCTGTGGATGTTTGCTTTGTTACCCAGTATATGATCAATTTTCGAAAAGGTTCCATGAGATGCTGAGAAGAAGGTGTATTCTTTCCAGTTTGGGTGGAATGTTCTATAGATGTCTATTAATTCCATTTGATTCATTACAACTGTTAGTTCTCTTATTTCTCTGTTAAGTTTCTGTCTGGTTGACCTTTCCATTGGTGAGAGAGGAGTGTCGAAATCTCCTACTATTAGTGTGTTGGGTTTGATGTGTGCTTTGAATTCTAGTAATGTTACTTTTATATATGTGGGTTCTTTTATATTAGGGGCATATATATTCAGGATTGAGACTTCATCCTGATGGATTATTCCTGTTAAGAGTATAAAATGTCCATCTCCATCTCTTCTGATTGATTTTAGTTTGAAGTCGACTTTTTTTTTATTAGTATAGCCACACCTACTTATTTCTTAGGGCCGTTTGATTGAAAAACCTTTTCCCAACACTTTACTCTGAGATAATGTCTGTTGAAAAACCTTTTCCCAACCCTTTACTCTGAGATAATGTCTGTCTTTGTGATTGAGGTGTATTTCTTGTAAACAGCAGAATGTTGGATCCTCTTTTCATATCCATTCTCTTAACCTGTGCCTTTTTAGAAGTGAATTGAGTCCATTATATTAAGTGATATTAATAACCAGTAGTTATTAACTGTGATTATATTTTTTGGGGGTTGTAGAGTTTGTGTGCTTCCCTTCTTTTAGTTGTGCCAGTGGAGGTTTGTTAGATGACTTTGTTATTATGGGTGTTGTTTGCTTCCTTTAGTTGTGGTTTTCCTTCTAGAACTTTGTGTAAGGCTGTGTTTGTGGCTATGTATTGCTTAAATTTGTTTTTATCCTGAAATATCTTGTTTTCTCCATTGATGATGAATGAAAGCTTTGCTGGGTATAGTAGTCTGGGCTTGCATCTATGGTCTCTTAGTGTGTGCTTCACATCTATCCACGACATTCTGGCTTTCATGGTTTCCATTGAGAAGTCAGGTATACTTCTGATAGGTTTCCCTTTATATGTTACTTGACCTTTTTCCTTTGCAGCTCTTAGTATTCTTTCTTTATTCTGTATTTTATGTGTTTTGATTATTAAATGGTGAGGGGATTTTTTTTTTGATCCAGTCTATTTGATGTTCTATATACTTCTTGTACCTTCATAGGCATATCCATCTTTAGGCTGGGAAAGTTTTCTTCTATAATTTTGTTGAATATATTTTCTGGGCCTTTGAGCTGTACTTCTTCTCCTTCTTCTACCCCTATTATTCTTAGGTTTGGTCTTTTAATAGTGTCCCAGATTTCCTGGATGTTTTGTGATGAGAATTTGTTGGATTTGTTGTTTTCTTTGATCAATGAGTTTATTTTCTCTATCTTATCTTCAGCATCTTAGATTCTTTCTTCTATCTCTTTTATTCTGTTGCTTATACTTGTCTCTGTAGTTCCTGCTAGTTTACCCAGATTTTCGATCTCCAGCCTTCCCTTGGTTTGTGTTTTCTTCATTGCCTCCATTTCAATTTTCAAGTTTTGAACTGTTTCCATTACCTGTTTGATTGCTTTTTCTTGGATTTCTTGGGTATCTTTGAAGAATTTATTTCTCCTAACTTTTTGGTAGTTTTCTCCTTCATTTCTTTAAAGGAGTTTTTCACATCCTCTTTAATGGTCTCTATCACTTTCATAATGTTATGTTTAAAGTTGATTTCTTCTACTTCTTCTGGATTAGGTTGTTCAGGTCTTCCTGTTGCATATTTGCTGGATCCTGGTGTTATGTCCCTTTTCAGTTTGTTGGAGGAGTTCTTGCATTGGCTCCTGCCCATCTCTTCCTTTGATTGCAGTCAGGGGAGTCTTGGTGCCTGGGGACCTTCTGGCAAGGAGAGCACACACTAACCCCTCCAGATTGGTGATCTCAGTGCAGGAAGAGGGAGTCCTGGTGGACCGAGGACCCCACAGAGTAAAGGGCGAACATGCAGGGGGAGGGCAGGGTTGTTTGGAATAAAGAGGCCCCCTGCAGCATGGGCTGGTGTCACCAGCACTCCCTCCTGGGAACCTCCTTCCCAGGCGTGCACACTCTCACCCCTCTTGATCGCCGATCTTAGCACAGGAAGAGGGATTCCTGGTAGGCCAAGGACCATGCAGAGGAAAGGGCTAACTTGTGGCGGGTGAGGGGTAGTGTGGAATAAAGAGGCCCCCTGCAGCAGGGGCTGGTGGTGTCCGCATTCCCTCCAGGTGGGCCACAAGCAACACTTTTTAAGATTTTTTTAAATGAGATTACCTTTTGAGATAAATAATAAAATGATTGTTCCTGTCTTTCCAACCTCAAAATCCATCCTGTCAGTTAGAGAACTGACTGAAAAAATTATGTAGCTTGCTTACACTTTCTAAATATATAACATGTTGCTTAGGCGTGAATGAATATAGGTTTTTGAAAAAAATTTATTTTTCACCTGTAAAACATAAAATGTTTAACTATGCAAGAGATATGAAAAACATTTTATCATTGTAATCATTCCCTAAAACATAGAATGTAACCACATTGTAATTTGTATATTGATTGAAAGATTCCACTGCAGTATATAAGCTGTAAGGCAAAGAATAAAAAAGTTATAAGGAAAGTAGTAAAACACCAGCAGTAGGAAAACACCAGAACAGGTGTAGAAGGAGAGATGTATGAGGAAGACATCAGAAAATAGTGAGAATGAAATCATCAGAAAAGTAGAAGAAAACATCAGGGTAGAAGAACAGAACAGAACAGAAAAAACAAGTAGAACAAGAACAGAAAGAAAAATAATATAGGGAAGAAGCTTTAATACCAAAGAAAATAAGTCTTGATGACTCTGCTTCTCATGCCAGTCTCTCTCATTGCTGAAGACTGGACTGTAATATTTAAAGGAAACCAGGTCAGAATGATAAGCAATTTCTTAGTGAATACTCCAGAAGTTTCTGGAGCAGTGGATTACAAGATCTATAGGAATATGGTAACCAACATAAAATAGTACACACAGCAAAATTATACACCACAATTGAAAAAGAAAAAAAAGCAACCTTTGTATAATAAGGCAACATAACAAATTTGTATCCAACAAAGCAAATCTAAAGAAAATACAGGAAGCAATATTCTGGGCTGAAGAAAGACATGAGTATAGCAGAGAAAATGTGGAATGAAACCAGAAGTCATGATTACTAAAACAAGCAAACAAAATGAAAGAATTACTGAAAACACAGACAAAAGCAAAGGTTAACAGCATAATGAATGATCCTGCTACTACACAGAGATGACGAAGAGGTGAGTGACCAGCCACCCAAAAGGACACCCCATACTGGGGCAAAATTCAAGGCTCCTCTCCAACAAACTTTGGCTTCTATAGACAGCCTGCAGGTGAGTTTCCCGTAGGTAGTCTGCTCCGAAACTAACATTCCATCCAATGGACTCTATAAGTTCCAAGTCCCATTCTGATACCCCAAATCCTCCAAAACCCACTACCACATAGGCTCAGAGGAATGCTGAAATTCAAGCTGTAAGTACACAGAGAGGACCAAGAGAAAGGACTAAGAGAGGAACTCTGAAGCAGAAGCTATGACTGCACAGAGTGGAAAATGAGAGTGAACCAACAAAACAGATCAAGAGAGCGGGCCAAAAAAGAGGACAAAGAGAGACCTCAGTGGCTCCCTGAGACACATACAGTGACAGTACTAAACAGACCAAGAATGTTCCCCGAGACACAGACAGGCACTGCAAGGACTGGACAAAGAAACAATGATACTGCCGGCATCAATTGAGAGAAATGATGGGAAGGAAGGCACCAATGCAAGAATTCATCCAACAACCGAAAAAGAAATAAGGCAACACCAAAACTCAGTAGTCATACAACAAGAAGAATTGATCATCCTAACCCAGGAGGAGCAGAAGAAAATGATTTTAAATATAACTTTATAAAGATAATAGAGACCTTTAAAGAGGAAATGAAAAACTCCCTTAAGGAAATGGAGGACAAGACAAACAAAAAATTGGAAGAAATAAATAAATCTCTTAAAGAAAACTAAGAAAAAAATCAAACAGGTGAAGCAAACATTTCAAGACTTGAAGACTGAAAGAGAGGCATAACAAAGGGAGATGAAGGGGATACAAATTGGAAAAGAAGTCAAACTCTCACTGCTTGCTGATGATATGATAGTTTACAAAAGTGATGCCAAAAATTCTATCAAGGAACTTCAACAACTCATAAACACTTTCAGCAATGTAGCAGGATATAAGATTAACTCAGAAAAATCAGTAGCCCTCTTGTATACAGATGATAAAAGGGCTGGGGAAGAAATCAGAGAATCAACACCCTTCACAATAGCCACAAATAGCATAAAATATCTCAGAGTAACTCTAACCAAACAAATAGAAGACTTGTATGATAAGAACTTTAAATCTTTGAAGAAAGAAACTGAAGAAGACACCAGAAAGTGGAAAGACCTCCCATGCTCTTGGGTAGGTAGAATTAATATAGTAAAAATGGCAATCTTACTGAAATCAATCTACAGATTCAATGCAATGCCCATCAAAATCCGAGCATAATGCTTCAAAGACCTCAAAAGAATGGTACTCAACTTCATTTGGAAAAGCAAAAAACCCAGTATAACCAAAACAATCCTGGGCAATAAAAGAACTTCTGGATGCATCACAATCCCTGACTTCAAATTCTACTACAGAGCTACAGTACTGAAAACAGCCTGGTACTGGCATAAGAACAGACAGGAGGACCAATGGAACCAAATAGAAGACCTGGATATCTATCCACACATCTTCAAACACCTGATCTTTGATAAAGAAGCAAAAAATATCAAATGGAAAAAAGAAAGCATATTTAACAAGTGGTTCTGGCATAACTGGATATCAACATGTAGAAAAATGAAAATAGACCAATATATATCGTCATGCACAAAGCTCAAGTCCAAACAAAGACCTCAACATAAAGCCAGTCACACTGAAGCTTATAGAAGAGAAAGTGGGAAGTACACTTGAACGCATTGGCACAGGAAACCACTTCCTAAATATAACCCCAGCAGTACAGACATTGAGAGAAACAATTAATAAATGGGACCTCCTGAAACTGAAAAGCTTCTGTAAAGTAAAGGATGTGGTCAACAAGACAAAATGACAGCCTACATCATGGGAAAAGATCTTTACAAACCCCACATCAGACAGAGGTCTGATCTCCAAAATATACAAAGAACTCAAAAAACTGGACACCAAAAGATTTCTCCACTTTCTTTATGTAGGCACTTAGTGCTATGAACTTTCCTCTCAGTCTCTCTTAGTGTCCGCATTGTTGTCCAAGTTGTCTGGGATTGTGGTTTGTAGGCTGGCTTTCTTTGCTTTATGTTTAAAACCCACCTATGAGTGAGAACATGTGATAATTGTTTTTCTGTGTCTGGGTTACCTCACTCAAAATAATGTTTTCTGGTTCCATCCATTTTCCTGCAAAATTCAAGCTGTCATTATTTTTTTCTGCTGTATAGTACTCCCATTGTATAAATGTACCACATTTTTCTTATTCATTCTTCGATCGAGGTGAATTTAGGTTGTTTCCAGGTTCTGGCTATGACAAATAATCCAATTAAAAAAAAGGAGTACAGACTCCACAAAATTGGAAAATGGACAATTTTCTGGATTGGTACCATATATCAAAATTAAATCAAACCAGGTGGACAATTTAAATAGACTTATAATCTGTGAGGGAATAAATAGAAGCAGTCATCAAAAGCTACCCAATCAAAGAAAAAATAGCCCAAGGCTGGATTATTTCAGGGCAGAATTCAACAAGAACTTCAAAGAAAATATATTACCTATACCCTTCAAAGTCTTCCACATAACAGAAGCAGAAGAAACATTGCCAAACTCTTTTGATGAGGCTGCAGTTACCCTGATACCAAAACTGCATAAAGACTCAATCCAAGCAAGGGAATTACAGACCAGTCTCACTCATGAACACAGATGCAACAATGCTCAATAAAATACTGGCAAACAGAATCCAAGAACACATTAACAAAATCATTCATTATGATCAAGAAGGCTTCATTCCTAAGATGCAGGTATGCTTCAACATACAAAAAAAAAATCTATCAATGTAATCCACTGTATAAATAAACTGAAAGGAAAAAAAATATAGGATCATCTTGTAGATGCTGACAAAGCATTCGACAAAATCTAACACCCCTTCATGATAAAAATCTTGGAGACAGGTATACAAGGAACATATCTAAACACAATAAAAGCAATATACAGCAAGCTGATATCCAACACCAAATTAATTGGAGAGAAATTAAAAATGATTTCCCTAAAATCAGGAACAAGACAATGCTGTCCACTCTCTCCATATCTATTCAAAATAGTTCCTGACATTCTGGCTAGAGCAATAAAACCACAAAAATGGGGTTTTCCTTTTTCTGGTATCTTCTTCAATTTCTTTCTTTAAAGACTTAAAGTTCTTGATGACCAGGCCTTTGACTTCTTTGGTTAGTATTACACAAGTTATTTTATGTCATTTGTGGCAATTACAAAGAATAATGTTTCACTGATTTCTCTCTCAGTTTCTTCATAATTTGTATATAAGAGGGCTAATAATGTTTTTGAGTTGGTCTTGTATTCTGCCATATTACTGAAGGTATTTATCAGCTTTAGGAGTACCCCAGTAGAGTTTTTGGGGTCACTTATGTATATTATCATATCATCTGCAAATAATGAAATTTTGACTTATCCTTTTCCAATTTGAATTTCTGGATCTTAATCATTGTCAAACACTGCATACTATAACAATATTTGCCAGGCAAAATATGACCAGACAGGTAGTGTTAACACTGTTTAGAGGGACTACCAACCACTCTGTTTACTTGACTTTAAGTCATCCTCTAAGGAATGAATTCATGCCTTGTAGGTACTATAATCATAGTCAAAACTCATAGATAAGAAATCCAGAGGTTCCAAAGGAGAACTTATCAATGCTGTTTTTTTAATGGTCACTTTGTCAAACTTCTTTCCAAATACTTATGCTTATATCTAAAGATTTTTGTTGTTTTTAATATTGGTAAGAGATACCAAGATGGTAGTATAATGCAAAGACTCATAATTGTTCAAAATTATGAGAATTATGGCTGAGTATTCAGCTATAGATGAAACAGCAACATCACCCTCTTGTCCCAGTATCAGAGAACTCTGCAGAAAGGACAGTTCAAGGAAAGAAAAGAATAGAATTATTGGACAAGTGTTGTGAGTGTCCAATTTCTGGTTATGACATGATTGTTATACACATGGACTTTTAGCAGCTGTGAATAATCATATAAAACATCTCCAAACCAAGGAGAGTTAAAAATTCCATCAGGGACAAGCAAAGGTATTCTGATAATCTGACCCCTAACTAAGGAGGTGATGCTGTCGATGGATGCATTACTTTGCTTTGAGAGCAGGCTGTCATTGGCAGGGTATCAATGTCCTCTTGGATCACCACATGTGCATATGCACCACATGTGCATATGGGCATATGGGAAGAACTAATTGTGCTTAGTTGGTTATCGAAAGGACATGAAGTGATAGGAAGAGGGAAGATAGGTTTATTGTTAAGAAAACTGAATGGACAGAGTGTGGCACTGATATGAATTAGATATGTTGTATACGAAAATTAAAAAAACAATGCTTTTTGAAAATCTGATAAAAGTATAGGATTGAAAACAAGAAAGGGTTGGATAAGAAATAAGCTTGAATTTATAAAGTAGCCAAAAGATTTAAAGTATTTTTTAATATGATTGATATCTTTGTAAGAGAAAAGTAATAATTAAAATTATACTTAACATGTATTTCCTGAAATATATGTAATCCAGAATCTGAATTTTAAGGTTTATTTATTTCTCATAAAAGTATCCAAGAAATAATCTACTGAGAAGTCCTAGACTTTAGAAAATTATTCCAAGCATCAATGGAAGAAAAAAAAAGACTGTCATTTGAATAGAGGACAGAAACAAACTTTGTTCAATGTCAGACTACCTTACAAAAAGCAAAAACAAAATAACAGCAGTATCACACATTTTTAAAGAGTGTAAAGAAAAAATATGAGAAACCAATTCAAATAACTTATTTAGATATTTTTTAAGAATCAGAATTTTTAATATTTTAAAGTATTTTAGAGGATATTGGCGTATTTGTCTTTTCGGGATTAGCTGGGCTCAAGAATCCATCCAAAGATTGGGGTCATTTTTTTTTCCTTAAAAAATATTTTTTTTTTATGTTTTATTTTTCCATACATTGTTTTGTTTTATTTTTTCCATTCAAGAACATAATTAAAGAAATAAATTTTTTTTCCTTTCTTCCCCTTCTCCCGGTCCCCTCCCACTACCCCCCCACCCCTCCTCCCTCCCCCTTCTTCCTTGAAAGAGGGCATGGTGCCCTGCCCTGTTGGAAGTCCAAGGCCCACCCCCATCCCTCCTG